>JADBJO010003432.1:165342-245015 GCA_016801955.1 Conus betulinus | reverse complement strand
AGGTAGGGGCAGTTGGCTGGCCATGGTGTCCGGTCTTCTTGGGCTGTGTCTTCTTCTTGGTTCCTTCTGTCTTCAATCCTGCTCGCAGCACCAGTTGTGATGGTGTGGAGGGGTAAGGGGTGTGCAGGTGAAGACAGGCAGATGGTGATAAGTGCAAGAACCAAGGGACAGCAGCCAGTCAAGAAGACACAGAGGACAAAGTGGAGTTTTTTCTCCTATTATTTGCCTTCCATAACAGGCTCAAACCAGGAAAACAGCCCTGGGAGCTCTCTCTCTCTCTCTCAGCACTCAGCACACTGAGCACTCTCTCTGTATACTCGGGACACTCTCTCAGGACACTCTAGGCAACACTCTAGGCAACACTGCTGGCGCTCACGCCACTCCCCAAATATATACAGCTTGACCGGACCGCAAAGAAGACACACGCAGCGCCGCTCGCAAAATGAGCCTCGCGAGACAGCAAATGACAAAATTTGTGCTATCTGTCGCAGAAGCAAATTTTGTCATTTGCTGTCTCGCAAGACTCATTTTGCCTGCGGTGCTGCGTTGTCTTCTTTGCGGTCTGGGCAAGCTGTATATATTTGGGGCACGGCGTGAGCGTGAGCAGTGTTGCCTAGAGTGTTGCCTAGAGTGTCCTGAGAGAGTGTCTTGAGTATGCAGATAGAGTGCTCAGTGTGCTGAGTGCTGAGAGAGAGAGAGAGAGAGAGTTCCCAAGGCTGTGTTCCTGTTTGAGCTTGTTGTGGAAGGCAAAAAAAAGAGAAACTCCACTTTGACCTCTGTGTCTTCTTGACTGTCTGCTGTTCCTTGTTTCCTGCACTTACCACCATCTGCCTGTCTTCACCTGCACACCCCTTACCCCTCCACACCATCACAACTGGTGCTGCCAGCAGGATGGAAGACAGAAGGAACCAAGAAGAAGACACAGCACAAGAAGACCGGACACCATGGCCAGCCAACTGCCCCTACCCCTACACCCTCTGCATCAGCTTCCCAAATTTCACGGGTAACGAGAGCAGCAGGGAAGTGGACGACTTCATCCAGGAGGCCAGACTTGCCCTACACCTGCAGCCCCTGGATGACAGGACAGCTGCCCTCTGGCTGATTGCTGCCCTAGATGGCCCAGCTCACCAGGAGGTGATCAGGCTGCCAGTGACAGAGGTAGACTCCCCAGCCAAGATCTTGACCATCTTGGAGGAGAACTGGGGAGAGCAGCGTGATGTGGTCACCCTGGCCACAGCGTTCTTCAACAGGATGCAGGGCCAGGACGAGACCATCTGGGAGTATGCCTCCCATCTCCAGTACCTCTGGCGGAAAGTCAACCAGGCTGGGGATGGAATGTTGCCTGCCACCATACTCAGGGACGCCTTTACCCGTGGCTTGCAACCAGCTGCACTACGCAAGGATGTCCGGCATTTTGTCCGGAACCCTCCTACCACCACCTTTGAGGAGGCAAGGAAGGAAGCCCAAAGGTGGATGCAGGACTGCAGTGCTGATAGCGACATCCTCCACATGGTTGGCACTACGACTGTTGCCTTGCTTCAAACTCGGCTACAGGCACTCATGGCCACAGCCGCCAGCTTGAAGGAGGAATTGCAGCAGCCACCACCTGCACAGCCAACAGAGCAGATTCGCAACTGCGTGCCAAAGGCACAGCGCTCAAGACGACGGCCAAGGCAGAGGTGACAGAAGTCTCCACCTGTGAAACTGGGGACAAACCCCAGTCCTCTGCCACTGTCAGCAGCCAGAATGCTGACAAGCGACATGGCCCAGCAGCACCCACACCACCACAGGCTGCTGTGGCCTCCAGACAATGGGTCTGGCCCTGTCAGGCAACTTCAGTGCCTGACAGCAGAACCGACACCCTGCCATCATCCGAGCCACCTGACTGAAAGAGACCAAAGCGACGGAAACTGGAACCACCATCAGACTCAACCGACCGGCAGATGTTCCCACAGCCTAAACACAGACCATTGATGGTCTATACGCCTACACAGTCCAGCCCCTGGCTGGCGGTCCAGAATGAACCATCATCCGAAAAGATCTGCTGCCTGCAAGTGCCCCTCTGGACCTGCGACACGACGACCAGGCGAAGGTGACACCATCTCCGTCACCCTCCGACTCTGAATCGGACAGCGAGGATGAGCCAGTCCTCTACGAAGCTGCACTGCCCAGACAGGCGGCGCCCCAACCGACTCCAAGGACGGTTGGCCACCCTGCACCCTCTTCTGTTCCATCTGCGGCGTGTGCTGTCAACCGACCCATGCCAGCCTCACGGCGGTCTACGCGTTTGGCAGAAAAGCCTGCAAAAAGGTATACCCTTAGTGTCCGCCTGGATGATTAGAGACTTGCTTAATGGTTAACTGACTCAGTCAGGTGTTCTGGAGGACAGTTGTAAAATGTATATATCCCTGATTGACAGCTGAACACCTTTTTAGGAAGAGGTGTTGCGGACTGTTTGCCAAACAGTCCATTTTGTTCATTGCGTTTTTTTTGCACAAGCTAGTCTATGTTGATTGTTTTCATGTTGAATACTTCAGACTTCAGACTTTTTATTATATCCTCATATACACAAGGAAAATGTTCTTGCAGGCCCGTAAAACACAAATACAAACAATTCAACATTAATAGATCAATCTGTGGGTAAAACAGGCCTCTAAAACAAAATCAGAGACACCTTTTCCGATGTGGTTTATGTACATGTACAAACTCAGAAATTTATACCAATACAAATCCATACCCAAACATTTACATCCCCAAACACACACACACACACACACACACACACACACACACACACACACACACACACCCAACGTGTGTGTGCACCGCGTGCCCAAACCCACATCACTCACTCTCTCTCTCTCTCTGTCACCCTCTCCCATCCTCCACACTCCTCCAACCTCCCTCCCACCCCCGTCCCCCACCCATTCACCCTTCTCAACCCTCTCTCAATCTTGCTGTCATAAGATATGTACACAGGGGGAAAATGAACTACAATATATGAATGATTGATAAACTGAGATGGAGGAAACAGTAAAGATGATAATAGAGAAGAGAGGGACAGACAGAGACATGCCAAAAGGGGAAGGAAGAGAGCATGTGAGTTAGAGACAGACATAGTGAAGGTGAGACAGAGAGAGACTCAGAGAGCGACAGATCGTCAGGCAGGGAGAGACAGACACCAGAGAGACAGAGAGAGAGGGGAGGGGTAGGGAGAAGAGAGAGAGAGAGAGAGAGAGACAGACAGACAGACGGACAGCGACAGAGAGCTAAACATGGACAAAATCTAAAACGATAACCATTTAAGACCCAAAAACACACTTAACTTCTGATACACTCCCCCCCCCCCCGATCCCCCCTCAAACCTCTCCCCCACCATCTACTAGCACACACACACACGCACGCACACATGTACACACACACATACAGGCACGTACACACACACGCATGTGCGCATGGACGCACATACACACACACACACACACAGTTATAATCATCATCAAAAAGGTGTTAAAAATCAGACTGGCATCAAAACAACGTATGCCCCCATTTTTTTGTCAACAGAAGTAGTAATAGAGAACTAAATCGAGTGATGTTTTGGTAAGGTTCTGCCCCAAGGTGCTAAAACCCGTCCAAATTCATAAACTCCTGGGGACTTGACTAAAAAAAGGGTTTTGATAACGAATCTTTTTCTTCCTTTTCTCTCATTTGTGTCGGATTTTATGGATTTTTGTTTTTAATACTAAGTCCATTATTGTCGCTTGGCACCCAGTGTTTTGAATTTTGATGAATCTTCCCAAGTATATTTTGTATCTGACCTTCTTGGAGTGTTTAAAATAACAAATCCTTGATAAGTCATTTTTAGTACCTGACATCATGGGATTTTGTTTCAAATAACAAGTCCATTACTGTCACCCTGTACCCACCCAGTGTGTTTTGGATCTTCATGAATTTATCTTCCCAGTCATTTCTGGCGTCCGACTTTTTGAATTCTGTGTTTAAATAAGAAATTCTTTCAAGTCATTTTGGTATCCGACATTGTTGGATTTAAAAAAAAAATTATTAGTCCACTATTGTCACTTGGTACGTACCCAGTGCTTTGAGTTTTAACGCATTCTTCCTAATGATTTCTGATGTCTGACCTCTTGGAATTTTGTTTTAAATAGCAAGTCCAGTTTAGTCACTTACGTACCCAAAGTCCGGGTTTTGTTCATAAAAGGAATCCCCTGCCATCATTTTGTATTTGAGTTTTTGGAAATTTTTGTGTTAAAATACATGTCCATTCCAGTCAATATGCTCATTTCAGTCGATGCAAATCTGCTGACTTCCAGAAACTTTGATTTAAACAGAAAGTCCCTGGTAGTTGGAATAAATGAATGCAAACAATGAGAAAGACAAGATGTTTTGCCGCTTTGGTGTTTGGATACATTGGTGTGAGTGTTTTGTTTTGGGAGTAGCCATGCCTCTAAAGACTTGATGGCTAAAGCTTCATTTTTTTCCATTGATTCAGTTGTTATACTCCTACTTGATAACTATGTCATTTTTATGTCATTTTTGTGTCGCCGAGGACGCTAGTTGTAACAGAGGGGGGGGGGGGGGGGGGGGGGGATGTAGCCGGGTGCTAACAGTGTATATTTCTTGGTCACCTGTCGTAAAGGAGATCTTTTGCTCATGAGTTATCTTCCACCTTACCTCCCCTTGGTTGAATCTCATTTTTATTGTGTGTAAATTCTTTAAATCATGAATACCTCAGAACCTACATAGTTGTGTGTATGCATCGCAGAAGTCACAAAAATTAATGTATTCTATTCATTACAATTGTGTTGGACAGAGAAGCCCATATTTTCCCTAAAACTGGTATTTCGACCAAATTAATCTTGGCGCCATTTTGATTGTCCGACAAACAAACCGTAAATAATTCTTGATTTCACAAAAAGTATGAGAGAATCCAAAGAATCCATGAATGCGCATTGAAAGTAAAGTCCATAAGCTCTCATTTCATGTATTGCATGCCTGTGATCTTTTCTGTACAAGCTTGCGACTATACGAAAATGACTGACGCCGCCGGTCCCTTGAGCGAGTCGCCTTCTTTGTTGTTGTTTGTCGAGTTTTGATCTAAATTGTTGTTTTATGAAATTTGGACTTCCCAATTAAAATCTTTTTAATGACTCCATTTCTATGATGGAAGTAACCGAAAATATATAAAAATTATCATTCGATGGACAATTCCAACAGAACAACATTTTATGGAAGATTGTGTTAAAAGCATATGGTGATGGCCATGTGACGATAAAGCAAGTTGTGTTTTTCCATCAAACTTGAAACGCAAAGTTCTCTGCTTGGACAGCATCTTGGATAATGAAATTTATATTTTAAAAAGAGCGGAATGTCAGCTATCCCTTTATTATATAAAATATTTCAGGCTGTTCAGTATTTTTCATCAAAATAAAGGAAAATATGACGTAAACTTGTTAAAAGTGGGCCTGAGTGAGTCAGTTAACCATTAAGCGGGTACTAAGGGTATACCTTTTTTTGCAGGCTTTTCTGCCAGATGCGTAGACCGCCGTGGGGCTGGCATGGGTCGGTTGACAGCACACGCTGCAGATGGAACAGAAGAGGGTGCAGGGTGGCCAACCATCCTTGGAGTCGGTTGGGGGCTGACTGTCTGGGCAGTACAGCATCGTAGAGGACTGGTTCATCCTCGCTGTCCGATTCAGAGCGGAGAGTTGACGGAGATGGCGTCACCTCTGCCTGGTCGTCGTGTTGCAGGTCCTGAAGGGCACTTGCAGGCAGCAGATCTTTTCGGTTGATGGTTCGTTCTTGACTGCCAGCCAGGGGCTGGGACTGTGTAGGCGTATAGACCATCATGGTCTGTGTGTTTAGGCTGTGGGAACATCTGCGGTCGGTTGAGTCTGATGGTGGCTCCAGCTTCCATTGCGTTGGTCTCTTCCAGTCAGGTGGCTCAGATGATGGCAGGGTGTCGGTTCTGCTGTCAGGCACTGAAGTTGCCTGACAGGGCCAGACCTGTTGTCTGGAGGCCACAGCAGCCTGTGGTGGTCTGGGTGCTGCTGGGCCATGTCGCTTGTCAGCATTCTGGCTGCTGACAGTGGCAGAGGACTGGGGTTTGTCCCCAGTTTTCACAGGTGGAGACTCTGTCACCTCTGCCTTGGCCGTCGTCTTGAGCGCAGTGCCTTTGCCACGCAGCTGCGGATCTGCAGTGTGGTGGCTGTGCAGGTGGTGGCTGCTGCAGTTCCTCCTTCAAGCTGGGGACTGTGGCCATGAGTGCCTGTAGCCGAGTTTGAAGCGAGGCAACAGTCACAGTGCCAACCATGTGGAGGATGTTGCCATCAGCACTGCAGTCCTGCATCCACCTTTGGGCTTCCTTCTTTGCCTCCTCAAAGGTGGTGGTAGGATGGTTCCGGACAAAATGCCGGACATCCTTGCGTAGTGCAGCTGGTTGCAAGCCACGGGCGAAGGCGTCCCTGAGTATGGTGGCAGGGCACCATTCCATCCCCAGCCTGGTTGACTTTCCGCCAGAAGTACTGGAGATGGGAGCCGTACTCCCAGATGGTCTCGTCCTGGTCCTGCTGCCTGTTTAAGAAAACTGTAGCGAGGGTGACCACATTACGATGCTCTTCCCAGTTCTCCTCCAAGATGGTCAAGATCTTGGCTGGGGAGTCTACCTCTGTCATTGGCAGCCTGATCACCTCCTGGGAGAGCTTGGCCATCTAGGGCAGCAATCAGCCAGAGGGCGGCTGTCCTGTCATCCAGGGGCTGCAGGTGTAGGGCAAGCCTGGCCTCCCGGATGAAGTCGTCCACTTCCCTGCTGCTCTCGTTACCCGTGAATTTGGGAAGCTGATGCAGGGGGTGTAGAGGTAGGGGCAGTTTGCTGGCCATGGTGTCCGGTCTTCTCTGCTGTGTCTTCTTCTTGGTTCCTTCTGTCTTCAATCCTGCTGGCAGCACCAGTTGTGATGGTGTGGAGGGGTAAGGGGTGTGCAGGTGAAGACAGGCAGATGGTGGTAAGTGCAGGAACCAAGGGACAGCAGCCAGTCAAGAAGACACAGAGGACAAAGTAGAGGAGTTTTTCTCCTATTATTTGCCTTCCATAACAGGCTCAAACCACCAGAAAACAGCCCTGGGAGCTCTCTCTCTCTCAGCACTCAGTGCACTGAGCACTCTCTCTGTATACTCGGGACACTCTCTCAGGACACTGTAGGCAACACTGTAGGCAACACTGCTCGCGGTCACGCCGCACCCCAAATGTATACAGCTTGACCGGACCGCAAAGAAGACAAGGCAGCGCCGCTCGCAAAATGAGCCTCGCAAGACAGCAAATGACAAAATTTGTGCTATCTGTCGCAGAAGCAAACTTTGTCATTTGCTGTCTCGCGAGGCTCATTTTCCCTGCGGCGCTGTGTTGTTTTCTTTGCGGTCTGGGCAAGCTGTATATATTTGGGGCACAGCGTGAGCGTGAGCAGTGTTGCCTAGAGTCTTGCCTAGAGTGTCCTGAGAGAGTGTCTCGAGTATGCAGAGAGAGTGCTCAGTGCGCTGAGTGCTGAGAGAGAGAGAGAGTTCCCAAGGCTGTGTTCCTGGTTTGAGCATGTTATGGAAGACAAATAAAAGGAGAAGAACTCCACACTTTGACCTCTGTGTCTTCTTGACTGTCTGCTGTTCCTTGTTTCCTGCACTTACCACCATCTGTCTGTCTTCACCTGCACACCCCTTACCCCTCCACACCATCACAACTGGTGCTGCTAGCAGGATGGAAGACAGAAGGAACCAAGAAGAAGACACAGCCCAAGAAGACCGGACACCATGGCCAGCCAACTGCCCCTACCCCTACACCCTCTGCATCAGCTTCCCAAATTCACGGGTAACGAAAGCAGCAGGAAAGTGGACAACTTCATCCGGGGCCAGGCTTGCCCTACACCTGCAGCCCCTGGATGACAGGACAGCCGCCCTCTTGCTGATTGCCGCCCTAGATGGCCGAGCTCACCAGGAGGTGATCAGGCTGCCAGTGACAGAGGTAGACTCCCCAGCCAAGATCTTGACCATCTTGGAGGTGAACTGGGGAGAGCAGCGTGATGTGGTCACCCTGGCCACAGCGTTCTTCAACAGGATGCAGGACCAGGACGAGACCATCTTGGAGTATGGCTCCCATCTCCAGTACCTCTGGGTGGAAAGTCAACCAGGCTGGGGATGGAATGTTGCCTGCCACCATACTCAGGGACGCCTTCACCCGTGGTTTGCAACCAGCTGCACTACGCAAGGATGTCCGGCATTTTGTCCGGAACCATCCTACCACCACCTTTGAGGAGGCAAAGAGGAAGCCGAAAGGTGGATGCAGGACTGCAGTGCTGATAGCGACATCCTCCACATGGCTGGCACTGACTGTTGCCTCGCTTCAAACTCGGCTACAGGCACTCATGGCCACAGTCGCCAGCTTGAAGGAGGAATTGCAGCAGCCATCACCTGCACAGCCACCAGAGCAGATTCGCAACTGCGTGCCAAAGGCACAGTGCTCAAGACGACGGCCAAGGCAGAGGTGACAGAAGTCTCCACCTGTGAAAACTGGGGACAAACCCCAGTCATCTGCCACTGTCAGCAGCCAGAATGCTGACAAGCGACATGGCCCAGCAGCAGCACCCACACCACCACAGGCTGCTGTGGCCTCCAGACAACGGGTCTGGCCCTGTCAGGCAACTTCAGTGCCTGACAGCAGAACCGATACCGTGCCATCATCCGAGCCACCTGACTGGAAGAGACCAAAGCGACGGAAACTGGAACCACCATCAGACTCTACCGACCGGCAGATGTTCCCACAGCCTAAATACAGACCATCTGATGGTCTATACACCTACACAGTTCAGCCCCTGGCTGGCAGTCCAGAACGAACTATCATCCGAAAAGATCTGCTGCCTGCAAGTGCCCCTCTGGACCTGCGACACGACGACCAGGCGGAGGTGACGCCATCTCCGTCCACCTCTGACTCTGAATCGGACAGCGAGGATGAGCCAGTCCTTTACGAAGCTGCACTGCCCAGACAGGCGGCGCCCCCCAACTGACTCCAAGGACGGTTGGCCACCCTTGCACCCTCTTCTGTTCCATCTGCGGCGTGTGCTGTCAACCAAACCATGCCAGCCCTCACGGCAGTCTACGCATTTGACAGAAAAGCCTGCAAAATGGTATACCCTTAGTGTCCGCCTGGATGATTAGAGACTTGCTTAATGGTTAAATGACTCAGTCAGGTGTTCTGGAGGACAGTTGTAAAATGTATATATCCCTGATTGACAGCTGAACACCTTTTTAGGAAGAGGTGTTGCGGACTGTTTGCCAAACAGTCCATTTGTTCATTGCGTTTTTTTGCACAAGCTAGTCTATGTTGATTGTTTTCATGTTGAATACTTCAGACTTCAGACTTTTTATTATATCCTCATATACACAAGGAAAATGTTCTTGCAGGCCCGTAAAACACAAATACAAACAATTCAACATTAATAGATCAATCTGTGGGTAAAACAGGCCTCTAAAACAAAATCAGAGACACCTTTTCAGTACATTTATGTACATGTACAAACTCAGACATTTATACCAATACAAATCCATACCCAAACATTTACATCCCCCAAACACACACACACACACACACACTCCCAAGGTGTGTGTGCGCACCGCGTGCCCAAACCCACATCACTCTCTCTCTCTCTCTGTCACCCTCTCCCATCCTCCACACTCCTCCTCAACCTCCCTCCCACCCCCGTCCCCCACCCATTCACCCTTCTCAACCACTCTCTCAATCTTGCTGTCATAAAATATGTACACAGGGGGAAATGAACTGCAATATATGAATGATTGATAAACTGAGATGGAGGAAACAGTAAAGATGATAATAGAGAAGAGAGGGACAGACAGACATGCCAAAAGGGGAAGGAAGAGAGCATGTGAGTTAGAGACAGACATAGTGAAGGTGAGACAGAGAGAGACTCAGAGAGCGACAGATCGTCAGGCAGGGGAGAGACAGACACCAGAGAGAGAGAGAGAGAGAGAGGGGTAGGAGAAGGAGAGAGACAGAGAGAGAGAGGGAGAGACAGACAGACAGCGACAGAGAGCTAAAACATGGACAAAATCTAAAATGATAACCATTTTAAGACCCAAAGCACACTTAACTTCTGATACACTCCCCCCCTATCCCCCCTCAAACCTCTCCCCCACCATCTACTAGCACACACACACGCACGCACGCACGCACACATGTACACACACGCGTGCGCATGACGCACACACACACACACACACACACACACACACACACACACAATTATAATCATCATCAAAAAGGTGTTAAAAATCAGACTGGCATCAAAAACAACGTATGCCCCCCCCATTTTTTTGTCAACAGAAGTAGTAATAGAGAACTAAATCGAGTGATTTTGGTAAGGTTCTGCCCCAAGGTGCTAAAACCCGTCCAAATTCATAAACTCCTGGGGACTTGACTAAAAAAACAGGGTTTTGATAACGAATCCTTTTTTTCTTCCTTTTCTCATTTTGTGTCGGATTTTATGGATTTTTTTTTTAAATAACAAGTCCATTATTGTCATTTGGCACCCAGTGTTTTGAATTTTGATGAATCTTCCCAAGTATATTTTGTATCTGACCTTCTTGGAGTGTTTAAAATAACAAATCCTTGATAAGTCATTTTTAGTACCTGACATCATGGGATTTTGTTCAAATGACAAGTCCATTACTGTCACCCTGTACCCACCCAGTGTTTTGGATCTTCATGAATTTATCTTCCCAGTCATTTTCTGGTGTCTAACTTTTTGAATTCTGTTTGAATAATAAAATTCTTTCAAGTCATTTTGGTATCCGACATTTTTGGATTTTTTTTTTGAAATTATTAGTCCACTATTGTCACTTGGTACGTACCCAGTGCTTTGTGTTTTAACGCATTCTTCCAAATGATTTCTGATGTCTGACCTCTTGGAATTTTGTTTTAAATAGCAAGTTTAGTTTAGTCACTTATGTACCCAAAGTCCGGGTTTTGTTCATGAAAGGAATTCCCTGTTGTATTTGACTCTTTGGAATTTTTGTTTAAAATACATGTCCATTTTAGTCAAGAACTGATGTGGCCCTTTGTGGTCGGCTGGGCTGTAAGCAACATTATCTTATCATTCTAGTCAGTATGCTCATTTCAGTCGATGCACACCTGCTGACTTCCAGAAACTTTGATTTAAACAGAAAGTCCGTGGTAGTTGGAATAATATGAATGCAAATAATGGGAAAGACAAGATGTTTTGATGCTTTGGTGTTTTGATACATCGGTGTTAGTGTTTTTGTTTTGGGAGCAGCCATGCCTCTAAAGACTTGATGGCTAGATAACTGTCATTTTTTTATGTCATTTTTGTGTCAGCAAGGACGCTGGTTGTAACAGAGAGTAGTGGGGGGGGGGGGGGGGAGGGGGGGATGTAACCGGGTGCTAACAGCGTGTATTTCTTGGTCACGGTCGTAAAAGGAGATATTTTGCTCATGAGTTATCTTCCCCCTTACCTCCCTTGGTTGAATCTCATTTTTTTTTTTTTTATTGTGTAAGTTCTTTAAATCATGAATACCTCAGAACCTACATAGTTGTGTATACATCGCTGAAGTCACAAAAATTAATGTATTCTATTCATTACAATTGTGTTGGACAGAGAAGCCCATATTTTCCTTTAAACTGGTATTTTGACCAAAATAATCTTGGGGCCATTTGGAATTGCCTGACGAAGAAACCGTAAGTAATTCTTGATTCACAAAAAAGTATGAGTGAATCCAAAAAATGCATGAATGCGCATTGAAAGTAAAGTCCATAAGCTCTCATTTCGTATATCGCATGCCTATGATCTTTTCTGTACAAGCTTGCCACTATACGAAATAACATTTTATCAAAGATCGTGTTAAAAGCACATGGGGACGGCCATGTGACGATAAAGCGAGTTGTGTTTTCTATCAAATTTTAAACGCAAAGTTCTCCTCTTCGACAGCATCTTGGCTAATGAAATATATGTATAAAAAGAGCGGAATGTCAGCTATCCATTAATTATAAAAATATTTCAGGCTGTTAAGTATTTTTCATGGAAATAAAGGAAAATATGACGTAAACTCGTTAAAAGTGGGCCTGACTGAGTCAGTTAACCATTAAGCAAGTCTCTAATTGTCCAGGCGGGCACTAAGGGTACACCTTTTTGCAGGCTTTTCTGCCAAATGCGTAGACCGCCGTAGGGCTGGCATGGGTCGGTTGACAGCACACGCCACAGATGGGAACAGAAGAGGGTGCAGGGTGGCCAACCGTCCTTGGAGTCGGTTGGGGCCACCTGTCTGGGTAGTACAGCATCGTAGAGGACTGGCTCATCCACGCTGTCCGATTCAGAATTGGAGGTGGACGGAGATGGTGTCACCTCTGCCTGGTCATCGTGTCGCAGGTCCAGAGGGGCACTTGCAGGCAGCAGATCTTTTCGGATGATAGTTCATTCTGGACCACCAGCCAGGGGCTGAACTGTGTAGGCGTATTGACCATCAAATGGTCTGTGTTTAGGCTGTGGGAACATCTGCTGGTCGGTTGAGTCTGATGGTGGTTCCAGTTTCCGACGCTTTGGTCTCTTCCAGTCAGGTGGCTCGGATGATGGCAGGGTGTCGGTTCTTCTGCTGTCAGGCACTGAAGTTGCCTGACAGGGCCAGACCCGTTGTCTGGAGGCCACAGCAGCCTGTGGTGGTGTGGGTGCTGCTGAGCCATGTCGCTTGTCAGCATTCTGGCTGCTGACAGTGGCAGAGGACTGGGGTTTGTCCCCAGTTTTCACAGGTGGAGACTCTGTCACCTCCGCCTGGGCCGTCGTCTTGAGCGCTGTGCCTTTACCACGCAGCTGCGGATCTGCAGTGGTGGCTGTGCAGGTGGTGGCTGCTGCAATTCCTCCTTCAAGCTGGGGGACTGTGGCCGTGAGTGCCTGTAGCTGAGTTTGAAGCGAGGCAACAGTCGTAGTGCCAGCCATGTGGAGGATGTCGCCATCAGCACTGCAGTCCTGCGTCCACCTTTGGGCTTCCTTCCTTGCCTCCTCAAAGGTGGTGGTAGGATGTTCTGGGACAAAATGCCGTACATCCTTGCATAGTGCAGCCGGTTGCAAGCCACGGGCGAAGGCGTCCCTGAGTATGGTGGCAGGCACCATTCCATCCCCACCTGGTTGACTTTCCGCCAGAGGTACTGGAGATGGGAGCCACACTCCCAGATGGTCTTGTCCTGGCCCTGCTGCCCTTTTGAAGAACTCTGTGACTAGGGTGACCACATCACGCTGCTCTCCCCAGTTCTCCTCCATGATGGTCATGATCTTGGCTGGGGAGTCTACCTCTGTCACTGGCAGCCTGATCACCTCCTGGCCAGCTGGGCCATCTAGGGCGGCAATCAGCCAGAGGGCGGCTGTCCTGTCATCCAGGGGCTGCAGGTGTAGGGCAAGCCTGGCCTCCCGGATGAAGTCGTCCACTTTCCTGCTGCTTTCATTACCAGTGAATTTGGGAAGCTGATGCAGAGGGTGTAGAGGTAGGGGCAGTTGGGTTGGCCATGGTGTCTGGTCTTCTTGTGCTGTGTCTTCTTCTTGGTTCCTTCTGTCTTCAAACCTGCTCGCTGCACCAGTTGTGATGGTGTGGAGGGGTAAGGGGTATGCAGGTGAAGACAGGCAGATGGTGATAAGTGCAGGAACCAGGGACAGCACCCAGTCAAGAAGACACAGAGGACAAAGTGGAGTTTTTCTCCTATTATTTGCCTTCCATAACAAGCTCAAAGCAGGAAAACAGCCCTGGGAGCTCTCTCTCTCAGCACTCAGCGCGCTGAGCACACTCTCTGTATACTCGGGGGACACTCTCTCAGGACACTCTAGGCAACACTCTAGGGCAACACTTCTCGCGTTCACGCGCGCCCCCAAATATATACAGCTTGACCGGACTGCAAAGAAGACAACGCAGCGCTGCTCGCAAAATGAGCCTCGCGAGACAGCAAATGACAAAATTTGTGCTATCTGTCGCAGAAGCAAACTTTGTCATTTGCTGTCTCGTGAAGCTCATTTTGCCTGCAGTGCTGTGTTGTCTTCTTTGCGGTCTGGGCAAGCTGTATATATATTTGGGCGTGAGCGTGAGCATGAGCAGTGTTGCCTAGAGTGTCCTGAGAGAGAGTCTCGAGTATGTAGATAGAGTGCTCAGTGCGCTGAGTGCTGAGAGAGAGAGAGAGAGAGTTCCCAAGGCTGTGTTCCTGGTTTGAGCTTGTTGTGGAAGGCAAATAAAAGGAGAAAAACTCCACTTTGACCTCTGTGTCTTCTTGACTGTCTGCTGTTCCTTGTTTCCTGCACTTACCATCATCTGTCTGTCTTCATCTGCACACCCTTACCCACTCCACACCATCAGAACTGGTGCTGCGAGCAGGATTGAAGACAGAAGGAACCAAGAAGAAGACACAGCCCAAGAAGACCAGACACCATGGCCAACCAACTGCCCCTACCTCTACACCCTCTGCATCAGCTTCCCAAATTCACGGGTAATGAAAGCAGCAGGAAAGTGGATGACTTCATCCGGGAGGCCAGGCTTGCCCTACACCTGCAGCCCCTGGATGACAGGACAGCCGCCCTCTGGCTGATTGCCGCCCTAGATGGCTGAGCTCACCAGGAGGTAATCAGGCTGCCAGTGACAGAGGTAGACTCCCCAGCCAAGATCTTGACCATCATGGAGGAGAACTGGGGAGAGCAGCGTGATGTGGTCACCCTGGCCACAGCGTTCTTCAACAGGATGCAGGGCCAGGACGAGACCATCTGGGAGTAAAGCTCCCATCTCCAGTACCTCTGGGGGGAAAGTCAACCAGGCTAGGGATGGAATGTTGCCTGCCACCATACTCAGGGATGCCTTCACCCGTGGTTTGCAACCAGCTGCACTATGCAAGGATGTCCGGCATTTTGTCCAGAACCATCCTACCACCACCTTTGAGGAGGCAAGGAAGGAAGCCCAAAGGCGGATGCAGGACTGCAGTGCATCCTCCTCCACATGGCTGGCACTGTGACTTTTGCCTCGCTTCAAACTCGGCTACAGGCACTCATGGCCACAGTCGCCAGCTTGAAGGAGTAATTGCAACAGCCACCACCTGAACAGCCACCACTGCAGATCCGCAGCTGCGTAGCAAAAAGGCACAGCGCTCAAGACAACGGCGCAGGCGGAGGTGACAGAAGTCTCCACCTGTGAAAACTGGGACAAACCCCAGTCCTCTGCCACTGTCAGCAGCCAGAATGCTGACAAGCGACATGGCCCAGCAGCACCCACACCACCACAGGCTGCTGTGGCCTCCAGACAACGGGTCTGGCCCTGTCAGGCAACTTCAGTGCCTGACAGCAGAACCGACACCCTGCCATCATCCGAGCCACCTGACTGGAAGAGACCAAAGCGACGGAAACTGGAACCACCATCAGACTCAACCGACCGGCAGATGTTCCTACAGCCTAAACACAGACCATTTGATGGTCTAAACGCCTACACAGTCCAGCCCCTGGCTGGCGGTCCAGAATGAACTATCATCCGAAAAGATCTGCTGCCTGCAAGTGCCCCTCTGGACCTGCAACAAGACGACCAGGCGAAGGTGACGCCATCTACGTCCACCTCCGACTCTGAATCGGACAGCGAGGATGAACCAGTCCTCTACAAAGCTGCACTGCCCAGACAGGCGGCGCCCCAACCGACTCTGAGGACGGTTGGCCACCCTGCACCCCCTTCTGTTCCATCTGCGGCGTGTGCTGTCAACCGACCCATGCCAGCCTCACGGCGGTCTACGCGTTTGGCAGAAAAGCCTGCAAAAAGGTATACCCTTAGTGTCCGCCTGGATGATTTAGAGACTTGCTTAATGGTTAACTGATTCAATCAGGTGTTCTGGAGGACAGTTGTAAAATGTATATATATCCCCTGATTGACAGCTGAACACCTTCTTAGGAAGAGGTGTTTGCGGACTGTTTGCCAAACAGTCCCATTTGTTCATTGCGTTTTTTTGCACAAGCTAGTCTATGTTGATTGTTTTCATGTTGAATACTTCAGACTTTTTATTATATCCTCATATACACACAGGAAAATGTTCTTGCAGGCACGTAAAACACAAATACAAACAATTCAACATTAATAGATTAATCTGTGGGTAAAACACAGGCCTCTAAAACAAAATCAGACACCTTTTCGGATGTGGTTTATGTACATGTACAAACTCAGAAATTTATACCAATACAAATCCATACCCAAACATTTACATCCCCCAAAACACACACACACACACACACACACACACACACACAGACACACTCCCAATTTGTGTGTGTGCATCGCGTGCCCAAACCCACATCACTCTCTCTCCCTCTCTCCCATCCTCCCATCCTCCACACGCCTCCAACCTCCCCCCCACCCCAGTACCTCACCCATTCACCCTTCTCAACCACTTTCTCAATCTTGCTGTCATAAAATATGTACACAGGGAATATATGAATGAATGATTGATAAACTGAGATGGAGGAACAGTAAAGATGATAATAGAGAAGAGAGGGACAGACAGAGACATGCCAAAAGGGGAAGGAAGAGAGCATGTGAGTTAGAGACAGACATAGTGAAGGTGAGACAGAGAGAGACTCAGCGAGCGAGGGATCGTCAGGCAGGGAGAGACCGACACCCAGAGAGAGAGAGAGATTGGGAGAAGGAGGAGAGAGAGAGAGAGAGGGAGAGACAGACAGACAGCGACGGAGAGCTAAAACATGGACAGAATCTAAAACGATAACCATTTAAGACCCGAAAACACACTTAACTTCTTATACATTCACACACACACTCCCTCCATCCCCCCCTCAACCTCTCCCCCACCATCTACTAGCACACAGACACGCACAACGCGCGCGCACGCATGCATACACAGTCACATACACACAGGTACAGACGCGCGCGCGTGCTTACACACACACACACACACACACACACACAATTATAATCATCATCAAAAAGGTGTTAAAAATCAGACTGGCATCAAAAAACAATGTATGCCCCCGTTTTTTGCCAACAGAAGTAATAAAAGAGAACTAAGTCGAGTGACTTTTGCTAAGATTCAGCCCCAAGGTGCTAAAAACCCGTCCAAATTCATAAACTCCTGGGGGACTTGACTCAAAAAGGGTTTTGATAACAAATCCTTTTTTTTTCCTTTTCTCATTTTATGTCTGATTTTATGGATTTTTGTTTAAATAACAAGTCCATTATTGTCATTTGGCACCCAGTGTTTTGAATTTTGACGAATCTTCCCAAGTATATTTTGTATCTGACCTTCTTGGAGTGTGTTTTAAAATAACAAATCCTTGATAAGTCATTTTTAGTACCTGACATCGTGGATTTGTTCAAATAACAAGCCCATTACAGTCACCCTGTACCCACCCAGTGTTTTGGATCTTCATGAATTTATCTTCCCAGTCATTTCTGGCGTCCGACTTTTTGAATTCTGTTTAAATAGAAATTCTTTCAAGTCATTTTGGTATCCGACATTTTTGGATTTTTTTTTGAAATTATTAGTCCACTATTGTCACTTGTACCTACCCAGTGCTTTTGGGTTTTAACGCATTCTTCCTAATGATTTCTGATATCTGACCTCTTGGAATTTTGTTTTAAATAGCGAGTCCAGTTTAGTCACTTATGTACCCAAAGTCCGGGTTTTGTTCATAAAAGGAATCCCCTGTCATCATTTTGTATTGACTTTTTGGAATTTTTGTTTAAAATACATGTCCATTCTAGTCAGAATGCTCATTTCAGTTGATGCAAATCTGCTGACTTCCAGAAACTTTGATTTAAACAGAAAGTCCCTGGTAGTTGGAATAATATGAATGCAAACAATGAGAAAGACCAGATGTTTTGACGCTTTGGTGTTTGGATACATTGGTGTTAGTGTTTTTTGTTTTGGGAGTAGACATGCATCTAAAGACTTGATGGCTAAAGCTTCATTTTTTTCATTGATTCAGTTGTTATACTCCTACTTGATAAATGTCATTTTTATGTCAACAGAGTGGGGGAGGGGGGGGGGGGATGTAGCTGGGTGCTAACAGTGTTTATTTCTTGGTCACTTGTCCTAAAGGAGATGTTTTGCTCATGAGTTATCTTCCCCCTTACCTACCTTGGTTGAATCTCATTTTTTATTGTGTAAATTCTTTAAATCATGAATACCTCAGAACCTACATAGTTGTGTATACGTCGCTGAAGTCACACAAAAGTTAGTGTATTCTATTCATTAAATTCGTGTTGGACAGAGTAGCCCATATTTTCCCTAAAACTGGTATTTCGACCAAATTAATCTTGGCGCCATTTGGAATTGTCCGACGAACAAACCGTAAATAATTCTTGATTTACACAAAAAGTATGAGAGAATCCAAAGAATCCATGAATGCGCATTGAAAGTAAAGTCCATAAGCTCTCATTTCGTATATATCGCATGCCTATGATCTTTTCTGTACAAGCTTGCGACTATACGAAATGACTGACGCACCGGTCCCTTGAGCGAGTCGCCTTCTTTGCTGATTGTGGGAGTTTTGATCTAAATTGTTGTTTTATGAAATTTGGACTTCCCTATTGAAATCTTTTTAATGACTCCATTTCTATGATAGAAGCAACCGAAAATATCTAAAAATTATCATTCGATGGACCATTCCAACAGAATAACGTTTTTATCGAAGATCATGTTAAAAGCACATGGCGACGGCCATGTGATGATAAAGCAAGTTGTGTTTTCTATCAAATTTTAAACGCAAAGTTCCTCGCTTGGACAGCATCTTGGATAATGAAATTTATATGTATAAAAAGAGCGGAATGCCAGCTATCCATTCATTATAAAAGTATTTCAGGTTGTTCAGTATTTTCATGGAAAGTAAAGGAAAATATGATGTAAACTCGTTAAAAGTGGGCCTGAGTGAGTCAAAAATTGACCATTATTAAGCTAGTGTTTAATCGTCCAGGTAGGCACTAAGGGTATACATTTTTGCAGGCTTTTCTGCCAAACGTGTAGACCGCCGTGGGGATGGCATGGGTCGGTTGATAGCACACGCCGCAGATGGAAACAAAAGAGGGTGCAGGGTGGCCAACCATCCTTGGAGTCGGTTGGGCAGCCTGCCTGGGCAGTACAGCATCGTAGAGGACTGGCTCATCCTCGCTGTCCAATTCAGAGTCTGAGGTGGACGGAGATGGCATCACCTCCGCCTGGTCGTCGTGTCGCAGGTCCAGAGGGACACTTGCAGGCAGCAGATCTTTTCGGTTGATGTTCGTTCTGGACCGCCAGCCAGGGGCTGGACTGTGTAGGTGTATAGACCATCATATGGTCTGTGTTTAGGCTGTGGGAACATCTGCCGGTCGGTTGAGTCTGGTGGTGTTTCCAGTTTCCGTCGCTTTGGTCCCTTCCAGTCAGGTGGCTCAAATGACGGCAGGGTGTCGGCTCTGCTGTCAGGCACTGAAGTTGCCTGACAGGGCCAGACCCGTTGTCTGGAGGCCACAGCAGCCTGTGTGGTGGTGGGTGCTGCTGGGCCATGTCGCTTGTCAGCATTCTGGCTGCTGACAGTGGCAGAGGACTGGGGGTTTGTCCCCAGTTGTCACAGGTAGAGGCTTCTGTCACCTCCGCCTGTGCTGTCATCTTGAGTGTTGTGCCTTTGCCACGCAGCTGCAGATCGGTGGTGGCTGTGCAGGTGGAGGCTGCTGCAATTCCTCCTTCAAGCTGGCGACTGTGAGCATGAGTGCCTGCAGTCGAGTTTGAAGCGAGGCAACAGTCGCAGTGCCAGCCATGTGGAGGATGTCGCTATCAGCACTGCAGTCCTGCATCCACCTTTGGGTTTCCTTCTTTGCCTCCTCAAAGGTGGTGGTAGGATGGTTCCGGACAAAATGCCGGACATCCTTGCGTAGTGCAGCTGGTTGCAAGCTACGGGTGAAGGCGTCCCTTAGTATGGTGGCAGGCAACATTCCATCCCCAGCCTGGTTGACTTTCCGCCAGAGGTACTGGAGATGGGAGCCATACTTCCAGATGGTCTCGTCCTGGCCCTGCTGCCTGTTGAAGAACGCTGTGGCCAGGGTGACCACATCACGCTGCTCTCCCCAGTTTCACCTCCAGGATGGTCAAGATCTTGGCTGGGGAGTCTACCTCTGTCACTGGCAGCCTGATCACCTCCTGGTGAGCTCGGCCATCTAGGTCAGCAATCAGCCAGAGGGCAGCTGTCCTGTCATCCAGGGGCTGCAGGTGTAGGGCAAGTCTGGCCTCCTGGATGAAGTCGTCCACTTTCCTGCGCTGTCGTTACCCGTGAATTTGGGAAGCTGATGCAGAGGGTGCAGAGGTAGGGGCAGTTGGCTGGCCATGGTGTCTGGTCTTCTTGGGCTGTGTCTTCTGGTTTCTTCTGTCTTCAATCCTGCTGGCAGCACCAGTTGTGATGGTGTGAGGGCTAAGGTGTGTGTAGGTGAAGACAGGCAGATGGTGATAAGTGCAGGAAACCAGGGACAGCAGCCAGTCAAGAAGACACAGAGGACAATGTGGAGTTTTTCTCCTATTATTTGCCTTCCATGACAAGTTCAAACCAGGAGCACAGCCCTGGGAGCTCTCTCTCTCTCAGCACTCAGCGCACTGAGTACTCTCTCTGCATACTCGGGACACTCTCTCAGGACATTCTAGGCAACACTCTAAGCCACACTGCTGCGCTCACGCCGCTCCCCAAAATATAATTATACAGCTTGCCCGGACCGCAAGAAAGACAAACGCAGCGCCGTATGCAAAATGCGCCTCGCGAGACAAAATGACGAAAATTTGTGCTATTTGTCGCAGAAGCAAACTTTGTCATTTGCTGTCTCGCAAGGCTCATTTTGCGTGCGGCACTGCGTTGTCTTCTTTGCAGTCTGGGGAAGCTGTATATATTTGGGGCGCGGCGTGAGCACGAGCAGTGTTGCCGAGAGTGTTGCCTAGAGTGTCCTGAGAGAGTGTCCAGAGTATGCAGAAAGAGTGCCCAGTGCGCTGAATGCTGAGAGAGAGTTAGTTCCCAGGGCTGTGCTCCTGGTTTGAACTTGTCATGGAAGGCAAATAAAAGGAGTAAAAACTCCACTTTGTCCTCTGTGTCTTCTGACTGGCTGCTGCTGTCCCTTGTTTCCTGCACTTACAACCATCTGCCTGTCTTCACCTGCACACCCCTTACCCCTCCACACCATCACAACTGGTGCTGCAAGCAGGATGGAAGACAGAAGGAACCAAGAAGACACAGCCCAAGAAGACCGGACACCATGGCCAGCCAACTGCCCCCTACCTCTGCACCCTCTGCATCAGCTTCCCCAATTCACGGGTAACGAGAGCAGCAGGAAAGTGGATGACTTCATCCGGGAGGCCAGGCTTGCCCTACACCTGCAGCCCCTGGATGACAGGACAGCCGCCCTGTGGCTGATTGCCGCCCCCTAGATGGCCGAGCTCACCAGGAGGTGATCAGGCTGCCAGTGACAGAGGTAGACTCCCCAGCCAAGATCTTGACCATCATGGAGGTGAACTGGGGAGAGCAGCGTGATGTGGTCACCCTGGCCACAGCGTTCTTCAACAGGATGCAGGGCCAGGACGAGACCATCTTGGGAGTATGGCTCCAATCCCAGTACCTCTGGCGGAAAGTCAACCAGGCTGGGGATGGAATGTTGCCTGCCACCATACTCAGGGATGCCTTCACCTGTGGCTTGCAGCCAGCTGCACTACGTAAGGATGTTCGCATTTCGTCCGGAACCATCCTACCACCACCTTTGAGGAGGCAAGGAAGGAAGCCCAAAGGTGGATGCAGGACTGCAGTGCTGATAGCGACATCCTCCACATGGTTAGCACTGCGACTGTTGCCTCGCTTCAAACTCAGCTACAGGCACTTATGGCCACAGGCGCCAGCTTGAAGGAGGAATTGCAGCAGCCTCCACCTGCACAGCCACTAAAGCAGATTCACAGCTGCGTGGCAAAGGCACAGCGCTCAAGACGACGGCCAAGGCGGAGGTGACAGAAGTCTCCACCTGTGAAAACTGGGGACAAACCCCAGTCCTCTGCCACTGTCAGCAGCCAGAATGCTGACAAGCGACATGGCCCAGCAGCACCCACACCACCACAGGCTGCTGTGGCCTCCAGACAACGGGTCTGGCCCTGTCAGGCAACTTCAGTGCCTGACAGCAGAACCGACACCCTGCCATCATCCGTGCCACCTGACTGGAAGAGACCAAAGTGACGGAAATTGGAACCACCATCAGACTCAACCGACTGGCAGATGTTCCCACAGCCTAAACACAGACCATTAGATGGTCTATACGCCTACACAGTCCAGCCCCTGGCTGGCGGTCCAGAACAAACTATCATCCGAAAAGATCTGCTGCCTGCAAGAGTCCCTCTGGACCTGCGACACAACGACTAGGCGGAGGTGACACCATTTTCGTCAACCTCCGACTCTGAATCGCACAGCAAGGATGAGCCAGTCCTCTACAATGCTGCACTGCCCAGATAGGCGGCGCCCCCAACCGACTCCAAGGATGGTTGGCCACCCTGCACTCTCTTCTGTCCCATCTGCGGCGTGTGCTGTCAACCGACCCATGCCAGCCCCACGGCGGTCTACGCGTTTGGCAGAAAAGCCTGCAAAAATGTATACCCTTAGTGGCCGCCTTGATGATTAGAGACTTGTTTAATGGTTACTGACTCAGTCAGGTCTTCTGGAGGACAGTTGTAAAATGTTTTATATACCCCCTGATTGATAGTTGAACACCTTTTTTTAGAAGAGAGGTGTTGCGGACTGTTTGCCAAACAGTCCTTTTGTTCATCGTGTTTTTTTTTTTTTTGTACAAGCTAGTCTATGTTCATTGTTTTCATGTTGAATACTTCAGACTTCAGACTTTTTTATTATATCCTGATATACACAAGGAAAATGTTTTTGCAGGCACGTAAAAACACTAATACAAGCAATTTAACATTAACAAATCAATCTGTGGGTAAAACAGGCCTCTAAAACAAAATCCGAGACACCTTTTCCGATGTGGTTTATGTACATATACAAAATCAGACATTTATACCAATACAAATCCGTACCCCAACATTTACCCCCCCCCCCCCCCCCCCCCCCCCCCCCCCCCTCGCACAACATGTGTGTGCACCGCATGCCCAAACCCACATCTCTCTCTCTCTCTCACCCTCTCCCATCCTCCACACTCCTCCAACCTCCCCCCACACAGTCACCCACCCTTCTCAACCACTCTCTCAATCTTGGTGTCATAAAATATGTACACAGGGGGAAAATGAACTACAAGATAGGAATGATTGATAAACTGAGATGGAGGAAACAGTAAAGATGATAATAGGAGGAGAGAGGGACAGACAGAGACATGCCAAAAGGGGAAGGAAGAGAGCATGTGAGTTAGAGACAGACATAGTGAAGGTGAGACAGAGAGAGAATCAGAGAGCGACAGATCGTCAGGCAGGGAGAGACAGACACCAGAGAGAGAGACAGAAAGAGGGAGTGGTAGGAGAAGGAGAGAGACAGAAGGAGAGAGGGAGAGACAGACAGACGGACAGCGACAGAGAGCTAAAACATGGACAAAATCTGAAACGATAACCATTTAAGACCTGAAAACACACTTAACTTCTTATATACTCTCCCCCCCCACCCCCTCAAACCTCTCCCCCACCATATACTAGCACACACACACACACACACACACACACACACACACACACGCGCACACACACACCCACATACAAAACACACACACACACGCACGCGCGCGCTCGCGCACACACACAATTATAATCATCATCAAAAAGGTGTTAAAAATCAGACTGGTGTCAAAACAACGTATGCCCTGTTTTTTAGTCAACAGAAGTAGTAAAAGAGAACTAAGTTGAGCGACTTTTGCTCAGATTCCATCGAAATTCATAAACTCCTGGGAACTTGACTCAAAAAGGGTTTTGATAACAAATCCTTTTTTTTTTTCCTTTTCTCATTTTCATGTCTGATTTTATGGATTTTTGTTTAAATAACAAGTCCATTATTGTCACTTGGTGCCCCAGTGTTTTGAATTTTGACGAATCTTCCCAAGTATATTTTGTATCTGACCTTCTTGGAGTGTTCAAAATAACAAATCCTTGATAAGTCATTTTAGTACCTGACATCGTGGGATTTTGTTCAAACAGCAAGTCCATTACAGTCACCCTGTACCCACCCAGTGTTTTGGATCTTCATGAATTTATCTTCCCAGTCGTTTCTGGCGTCTGACTTTTTGAATTCTGTTTAAATAAGAAATTCTTTCAAGTCATTTTGGTATCTGACATTGTTGGATTTTTTTTTTGAAATTATTAGTCCACTATTGTCACTTGGTACGTACCCAGTGCTTTGGGTTTTAACGCATTCTTCCTAATGATTTCTGATGTCTGACCTCTTGGAATTTTGTTTTAAATAGCGAGTCCAGTTTAGTCACGTATGTACGCAAAGTCTGGGTTTTGTTCATGAAAGGAATCCCCTGTCATTTTGTATTTGACTTTTTGTTTAAAATACATGTCCATTCTAGTCAATATGCTCATTTCAGTCGATGCAAATCTGCTGACTTCCAGAAACTTTGATTTA
Source organism: Conus betulinus (assembly GCA_016801955.1). Taxonomy (NCBI): domain Eukaryota; kingdom Metazoa; phylum Mollusca; class Gastropoda; order Neogastropoda; family Conidae; genus Conus; species Conus betulinus. The sequence goes on along the minus strand of JADBJO010003432.1, from coordinate 220,368 downwards.
AACAGAAAGTCCCTGGTAGTTGGAATGATATGAATGCAAACAATGAGAAAGACCAGATGTTTTGACGCTTTGGTGTTTTGATACATTGGTGTTAGTGTTTTTTTTTGGGAGTAGCCATGCCTCTAAAGACTTGATGGTTAAAGCTTCATTTTTTTCCATTGATTCAGTTGTTATACTCCTACTTGATAACTCTGTCATTTTTGTGTCGCCGAGGACGCTGGTTGTAACAGAGTAGGGGGGGATATAGCCGGGTGCTAACAGTGTATATTTCTTGGTCACCTGTCGTAAAGGAGACATTTTGCTCATGAGTTATTTTCCACCTTACCTCCCTTGGTTGAATCTCATTTTTATTGTGTAAATTCTTTAAATCATGAATACTCAGAACCTACATAGTTGTGTATACATAGCTGAAGTCACAAAAATTAATGTATTCTATTCATTACAATCGTGTTGGACAGAGAAGCCCATATTTTCCCTAAAACTGGTATTTCGACCAAATAATCTAGGTGCCATTTTGAATTGTCCAATGATCAAACCGTAAATAATTCTTGATTTCACAAGAAGTATGAGAGAATCCAAAGAATCCATGAATGTGCTTTGAAAGTAAAGTCCACAAGCTCTCATTTCGTATATCGCGTGCCTATGATCTTTTCTGTACAAGCTTGCCACTATACAAAATGACTGACGGCGCCGGTCCCTTGAGCGAGTCGCCTTCTTTGTTGATTGTGGGAGTTTTGATCTAAATTGTTGTTTTATGAAATTTGGACTTCCCTATTGAAATCTTTTTAATGACTCCATTTCTGTGATAGAAGCAACCGAAAAAATATATAAAAATTATCGTCCGATGGACCATTCCAACAGAATAACATTTTATCAAATATCGTGTTAAAAGCACATGGCGACGGCCATGTGACGATAAAGCGAGTTGTGTTTTCTATCAAATTTTAAACGCAAAGTTCTCCGCTTGGACGGCATCTTGGATAATGAAATTTATATGTATAAAAAGAGCGAATGCCAGCTATCCATTCATTATAAGAATATTTCAGGCTGTTTAGTATTTTTCATGGAAATAAAGGAAAATATGATGTAAACTCGTTAAAAGTGGGTTCATTCTCGGACTTTAATTGCCATAACTTTACACAGCCACAGAATGTCAAATATGACTTATTGCATTTTATTCCTTGGGTTCTGAGGTTTTCATCGATATCAGATATGTTTGGATACTTTGAATGGACGGCGAGCTAGACAACGCAGAAGCTGCGACCGATAGCACAGATTTTGTCATTTGCGTTCTCACAAGGCTCATTTTACGTGCGGCGCTGCATTGTCGTCTTTGCGGTCCGGGCAAGCTGTATATATTTGGGCGCGGCGTCAGTGCGAGCAGTGTTGCCTAGAGTGTCCTGAGTATACAGAGAGAGTGCTCAGTGCTCCGAGTGCTGAGAGAGAGAGAGAGAGAGTTCCCAGGGCTGTGTGTTCCTGGTTTGAGCTTGTTATAGAAGGCAAATAAAAGGAGAAAAACTTCACTTTGTCCTCTGTGTCTTCTTGACTGGCTACTGTCCCTTGTTTCCTGCACTTATCACCATCTGCCTGTCTTCACCTGCACACCCCTTACCCTTCCACACCATCACAACACAATCCAGTATCAACACTACAGTGATGGTGACATGGTGGCGTGTTGGTGTGCAGGTACACGGAGCACAGCACGGTGGGCCTGGCTCAGCAGTGGGACCAGCTGGACCAGCTGTGTATGAGGATGCAGCACCTGGAGCAACAGATCGAGGCCAGGTACTGCATGTGTGTGTGTGTGTGTGTGAGTGAGTGAGTGAGTGATTCTGCATGTGTGTGTGTGCGAGTGTGTGAGTGACTCTACATGTGTATGTGTGTGTGTGTGACTCTACATGTGTGTGTGTGTGTGTGTGTGTGTGTGTGTGTGTGTGTGTGCGTGCTTGCTTGCATGCATGTAGTGTTTGTGTGTGTGTGTGCGATTTATCTGTGGTCATCCTGATGTGTATATTTTGGAAACAATTTGTGGAAAAATTGTATGGTACAGGCTTTTTATGAACAAGATAGGTGGATTTGTCCAAAGATGAAAACAAAGCTTTTTTTTATGGGGGGGGGGGAGGGGAGGGACATTCATAATAAAAAGTATTTCAATGTTGAATGAACTTGTCAGCCTTGCTCAGTCTGTTCTTTTTGTAAAGACTTCTTTTTGTTAGCTACAAATTTAATTCAAGTCTTCAGATGAATGCTCTTTGGAGCAAATGTGCCTCAGGTTATACAAGTCGTTTGCAGGGTACAGGCAAGGCAGCAATCAGTTTGATCGTTGTCGTTAGTATCCCACTCTATTTCCCCATATACCACTAGCCTCTGAAGAGAACTGTTCTTACACAAATCTTAAAAGACAGAATAGTAATAATGAGAAAAACATGCAGCTGGAGTAACTTGTTTTGTCTTGCGGTGACAAGTGTTTCTCATTCAGTGTGCTTTGTGTATCATACACACAGTGACATAGGCAGGTTCCACATTTCAGATGGAGGTTTGAAACATTCAGCAGCATGTTTGCCAGCATGTACATTGATGAATGTCACCAAGGCTGCAGGTGCCCATTTTGATAGGCTGCTACCAGAACTTTCAAGATCAAAACTGGGGACATTCAGCTTGAAATGAGCTCTGTCAGCAAGCCTTTTCAAGTTTTCGTCACATGTATCATCACTAATGAACGAAGTTATTTAAGGTGAATTCAGTCTTACACAAAAATGAAGAAAAAAAAATGGAGAAAAGAGAAGCAAGCAAGAATTTTCAGTTCCATGAAATGACATGACTGTTCCATCAGACAATGACTCTGTCACTGATTCACCATCTAACGACACAAAGTTTTGAAAGTACAGTGTGAGGAATCTTTCTTCTTCTGCATACGCAGGCTGGTACTCCTGTGGGCACCCCTTGTATAGAAAGGCAAGGATTAATCCCATCTACCTGACAAAGGGAGTGGAGTTTTTGTGCGCATGACTGTTTTTTTTTATCCAGCATTAAGGCAGCCATACTCAACTTCGGGAAGGTGCATGCTATGTGTCACGTGTCACCCATACCAACGGCCGAACTGGCCTTCCCTTCTGGAAGTTGGTGATGGGATTTTACATGTGTGCAAGATGTTATGCGTACGTTCACACATGGAACCTCGGGTTTATAGTCTCATTGGAAGGACTGTATGGGAAATGGAGTCAGACCCAATGTTAACTGCGAGGGAAAAATCCCCCTGTACTGGAACGGCCTGGTGGAGATTCGACCCTCAAACTCCAATAAAAGTAGTTACAGACTCAGAATCAAAAACTTGCTTGGAGTATATTTGGACAGGGTCGCCCTGTCTTCTTCAGCTCACTGTTGCTGTTGTGGCAGTGAGGCCTGGTGGGACGACTGTTGTGTGGGGTGAACGGTTGTCAGGATCTGATTGTAGATGGGGGAAGTTCAAAGCCTTGATCTCTGTTCAGGCTGGGGCGTCTGGTCTTTAATTTCGATGGCTTTTAACTTTACTTTTTGTGAGGAGAAGGGTTCTGTAGATAAGATCTTGGTTTCTTGGGGGCTGAAACTGTGGCCTGTGGCTTGTAGACGTTCATGTATGGCAGAAGTAGATGGGTTTTTGGTGTTCCTGTAGATGGGTGACGAGTGGTCTTGCTGTCTCGTCAATGTAGGTATGGGTACAGTCTTGACACCCTACCTGGTACACTACACCACACTGTTTGAGGGGGTCCGTTTTGTCTTTGACATGGGTCAGTTGCTTGCGTAGGGAGTTGGTGGGTTTGTGGAACACTTTGCATCCATGTTGTTGGAAGGTCCTGGCTAGACGCTCTGAGACTCCTTTTAATGTAGAGATCCCCACTTTCACACTGTCCGTATCTGTAGAAGAAGGGTAGTGAACTGGAGGGTTGTCCCACATCCATGCAGGGTATCCATTAGCGGAAAGGGCAGTCTTGATGTGTCTTCTTCTTTCAGCTCTTCCTCGTTAGTGGAACACAGTACAGAGGCTCTGTGCATAAGGGTGTTGACAACAGATCTCTTGTGCTGGAGGGGGTGGTTAGAGTGAAAGTTCAGATATTGGTCAGTGTGGGTGGGTTTCCTATAAACGGTGGTCTCCACCCTGTCGTCATGGGTTCGGGTGATGAGTTGTGTCCTGGAACAGGATCTTCCCTTCTGCTTCAGTTTCCGAAGTGAATTGGATACTGTCGTCGATGGAATTCAGTTGAGTGGGAAGCTGTCAACCTCCGTCTCCTGTATGCGGGTCATGGTGTCATCCACATAGCATACCACATGCTGGGAGGGTTGGCAGCGGTCTCAAGGGCTACTTTTTCAAAATGTTCCATGTACAGGTTGGCTACCACTGGAGATACTGGCGAACCCATGGCAGCTCCTTGTTTCTGCTGGTAGAACTCATGATTGAATGAAAAGTAGGTGCTAGTAAGGCACAGTTCCAACAGTTCTAGCACCTGTTCTGTAGTGAGTTCACACCGGGTGACGAAGGTGGTAGTCATCCTCAGTCTTCTCCCGAATGACTTGGAGAGCCTTGGGTACAGGGATGCTAGTGAAAAGTGCACAAACATCATAGGAGACAAGTTTCTCCCCTGGAGCCAGTAGCTGGTTTTCCATCTTCTGTACAAAATCTGTGCTGTTGACTATGTGGTGCTCAGTCTGGCTGACTGAAGGTCCCAATATTTGTGTCAGGAATTTGGGGGCATTGTACATGATACTGCCACAGCTGGACACAATGGGGCAGAGGGGTGCATCCTTTTGTGTATCTTGGGTAATCCATACAGCTTAGGCGTGGATTCTGAAGTGGGGTAAAGACATTGGTAAAGATTAGAGGAGATAGAATCTTCTTTCTTCCATTTCTTTAGCAGGTTGATAAGCTGGTTTTTCACTTTCTTCGTAGGGTCAGTCTTGAATTTTTCATAGGTGTCTGTATCGCTGAGAAGGGTCTGTATTTTCTTGTTGTACTCGTCTTTCGGGTAACAATACTGTGGTCCTACCTTTTTCAGCTGGAAGGATGATGCTGTCGTCCTGTCTCAGGTTTTTCAGGGCTTGTTTTTCCTCTCGTGAAATGTTGGATTTGGGTGGCTTACTGGACTTTATGACTTTGACCACTTCGCTCCGTAGGCTGCCTGCTGTGGCTTTGTCTTTGATCTGGCTGCACGCTGCTTCAGTGGAAGCTACGATTTCCTTGACTGGAATCGATATGTGCGCGCAACACAGAGTTCAGTCCTTTCTTCAGCACACTCGATTCACCGTCACTGAGAGCACGGTTGGAGAGATTGATAAACCATTTGTTGGTGTCTGTGGCGTTGGAGGTCAGTAAGTTTCCGTTGGGATGTTGTTTTTCTGGCGAAAGCGTTCGAACTTGTCGCGTTGCCTGTGTTTGTAAACATTCAACTCATGTGCGCATACGTGAGGCGGCATGAAAGTAAAATGTCGTCTGCTATTTCCTGTGGGAGGATTCTGTGAAGTTCCGCATTTTGTCTCTCTCGATTTCGTTATCGAGCCTCGGGTGTTGTGGTCGCATTGTCTGATTCTTTCTTGGATCAAAAGTCGTTCAGCTTTCTTCAAGATCTGGGAAGCATTGATTCCCTTCACACAAGTTTTTAAATGAAGGCTTGGGGGACTTACCTGTTCACATTGACCGAATGTTGAAATGTTTATGGTTTTGCCATCTCGCTAGTTTGAGTTGTCGTTTCTCCTGTTTATCTCACTGTCTCAAGACTTCACGTCCATGTTGGCAAAATAAATAAGAATATAGGTTTCTGTTTCTCTAGAGAGAAACGTATATTCTATTTATTTTGCCAACATGGACGTGAAGTCTTGAAGACAGTGAGGAAAGGAGAAACGACAACTCAAACTAGCGAGATGGCAAAACCATAAACATTTCAACATTCGGTGCCAATGTGAACAGGTAAGTCCCCCATGCCTTCATTTAAAAACTTGTGTGAAGGGAATCAATGCTTCCCAGATCTTGAAGAAAGCTGAACGACTTTTGATCCAAGAAAGAATCAGACAATGCGACCACAACACCCAGAGGCTCGATAACGAAATCCCGAGAGACAAACGCGGAACTTAACAGAATCCTCCCACAGGAAATAACAGACGACATTTTACTTTCATGCCGCCTCGCGCATGCGCATGAGTTGAATGTTTACAAACACAGGCAACGCGACAAGTTCGAACGCTTTCGCCAGAACACACATCCCAACGGAAACTTACTGACCTCCAACGCCACAGACACCAACAAATGGATTATCAATCTCTCCAACCGTGCTCTCAGTGACGGTGAATCGAGTGTGCTGAAGAAAGGACTGAACTTCTGTGTTGCGCGCACATCGATTCCAGTCAAGGAAATCGTAGCTTCCCACTGAAGCAGTGTGCAGCCAGATCAAAGACAAAGCCACAGTAGACAGCCTACGGAGCAAAGTGGTCAAAGTAATAAAGACCAGTAAGCCACCCAAATCCAAACATTTCACAAGAGGAAAAAACAAGCCCTGAAAAAACCTGAGACAGGACGACAGCATGTCATCCTTCCAGAGCTGACGACAATGTCATCCTTCCCACAGACATTGGTAGGACCACAGAATTGTTACCGAAAGATGAGTACAAGAAAATACAGACCCTTCTCAGTGATACAGACACCTATGAAAAACTCAAGACTGACCCTACCAAGAAAGTGAAAAACCAGCTTATCAACCTGCTAAAGAAATGGAAGAAAGAAGATTCTATCTCCTCTAATCTTTACCGACGTCTTTACCCCACTTCAGAATCCACGCCTAAGCTGTATGGGTTACCCAAGATACACAAGAAGGATGCACCCCCTGCCCCATTGTGTCCAGCTGTGGCAGTGTCATGTACAATGCCTCCAAATTCCTGACACAAATATTGGGATCTTCAGTCGGGCAGACCGAGCACCACATAGTCAACAGCACAGATTTTGTACAGAAGATGGAAAACCAGCAACTGGCTCCAGGGGAGAAACTTGTCTCCTATGATGTTTGTGCACTTTTCACTAGCATCCCTGTACCCAAGGCTCTCCAAGTCATTCGAGAGACGATTGAGGATGACTACTACTGTCATCACCAGTGTGAACTCACTACAGAACAAGTGCTAGAACTGTTGGAACTGTGCCTCACTAGCACCTACTTTTTGTTCAACCATTAGTTCTACCAGCAGAAACAAGGAGCTGCCATGGGTTCGCCAGTATCTCCAGTGGTAGCCAACCTGTACATGGAACATTTTGAAAAAGTAGCCCTTGAGACTGCTGCCAACCCTCCCAGCATGTGGTACCGCTATGTGGATGACACCATGACCCGCATACAGGAGACGGAGGTTGACAGCTTCACCATTCACCTGAATTCCATCGACCACAGTATCCAATTCACTTCAGAAACTGAAGCAGAAGGGAAGATCCCGTTTCCGACACACTCATCACCCGAAGCCATGACGACAGGGTGGAGACCACCGTCTATAGAAACCCACCCACACTGACCAATATCTGAACTTTCACTCTAACCACCCCCTCCAGCACGAGAGATCTGTTGTCAACACCCTCATGCACAGAGCCTCTGTACTGTGTTCCACTAAGGAGGAAGAGCTGAAAGTATAAGACCACATCAAGACTGCCCTTTCCGCTAATGGATACCCTGCATGGATGTGGGACAAACCCTCCAGTTCACTACCCTTCTTCTACAGATACGGACAGTGTGAAAGTAGGGATCCCTTACATTAAAGGAGTCTCAGAGCGTCTAGCCAGGACCTTCCAACACATGGATGCAAAGTGTTCCACAAACCCACCAACTCCCTACGCAAGCAACTGACCCATGTCAAAGACAAAACAGACCCCCTCAAGCAGTGTGGTGTTGTGTACATGAACCAGGTAGGGTGTCAAGACTGTACCCATACCTACATTGGCGAGACAGCAAGACCACTCACCACCCGTCTACAGGAACACCAAAACCGATCTACTTCTGCCATGCATGAACATCTACAAGCCACAGTTTCAGCCCCCAAGAAAACAAGATCTTATCTACTGAGCCTTTCCTCACAAAAAGAAAAAGTTAAAGAAGCCATCAAAATTAAGACCAGACGCCCCAGCCTGAACAGAGATCAAGGTTTTGAACTTCCCCCCATCTACAATCAGATCCTGACAACCGTTCAGCCCACACAACAGTCGTCCCACCAGGCCTCGCTGCCACAACAGCAACAGTAAGCTGAAGAAGACAGGGCGACCCTGTCCCAAATATTCTCCAAGTAAGTTTTGATTCTGAGTCTGTAACTACTTTTCTAATGTCGAATCCAGAATCCTATACTCTTATTCTCACGCTCATTACATGCAACATTCTTATTTCATATTACATTTTTGCTCCCATAACACCACTTTCTTCTATAACACATTACCCTTTCATTCTCATAACACTACATTCTCACATTATTACGTTATCCCTCTCTAAACGTATAACAATCTTACACTCATAACACTGCATTTCACTCTTGTAACAAACACTACATTCCACCGTCATTATACACTACACATATTTTTACCCTAGGGACTTGCCACACAGTCTCGCTCTCATTACTTCAACAAAAATCATTAAAAAAAAAAAAAGAAAAAGACATGCAGTTGACAAAAAATCATGGAAAAACAACTGTCCCAAACTGTTTTGTGCAAGATTCCATAAAATGCATTTCTGATTTTTTCTTGAAAACAAACACAACGCACAAACGACTAAAGCACATTCTGATAAAATTGGACATGATGTACCTTTCATGCAACTTCCATTAAAAATCTTTGGACTTCACATTTTCTCTACACATGTGTATCGTATTCAGAGGAAAAAGACTGGCAGAGTGAGGGAAGGAAAGGAGACGGTCGACAAGTTAAAAAAAAAAAAAAAAAAAAAGCTTTAGCATATCATCAGGAGATAAAAACTGGAATGATTACTAAGTGAAAAATAGCAATATCTGAGTGACGAGCATACTGCGCTCGCTTTCAATTCAACGACTTCCTTACAAACAAACTAAAAATAGCTATTCCAGCAACGTATGGGTGCAAAGCACTAGGGACTGGCTTCCAATTCACCAGGGGAGATAACCTTGCTTCAGTTCCTGTACAAGCCTTGCAAAACCTCCTAGTGATCGATAGAACTCCATTTTTGAGAAGCAGAGCAAATACGGTAGGCTGTCAAGTAACAGTTCAAAACCAGTCATGGAGATACCATGGCAAAATGCTAAAGACAGTGACTGCTGCTGAAATGAAGACATGATACAATCCAACTCTCCAGAATGTTCCTACTGAGGAGCCATGAGACCCCCCCCCCCCCCCCCAAGAAGGCAAAGCTGACTTAAGCAAACAAGAGTATAGGTTTCTGGATTTGACATTAGAAAAGTAGTTACAGACTCAGAATCAAAAACTTACTGGGTCGCTCTGTCTTCTTCAGCTCACTGTTGCTGTTGTGGCAGCGAGGCCTGGTGGGACGACTGTTGTGTGTGGGGTGAACGGTTGTCAGGATCTGTTGTAGATGGGGGGAAGTTCAAAGCCTTGATCTCTGTTCAGGCTGGGGCGTCTGGTCTAATTTTGATGGCTTCTTTAACTTTTCTTTTTGTGAGGGAGGGATCTGTAGATAAGATCTTGGTTTCTTGGGGGCTGAAAACGTGGCCTGGCTTGTAGATGTTCATGTATGGCAGAAGTAGATCGGTTTTGGTGTTCCTGTAGACGGGTGGTGAGTGGTCTTGCTGTCTCGCCAATGTAGGTATGGGTACAGTCTTGACACCCTACCTGGTACACTACACCACACTGCTTGAGGGGTCCGTTTTGTCTTTGACATGGGTCAGTTGCTTGCGTAGGGAGTTGGTGGGTTTGTGTGGAACACTTTGCATCCATGTTGTTGGAAGGTCCTGGCTAGACGCTCTGAGACTCCTTTAATGTAAGGGATCCCCACTTTCACACTGTCCGTATCTGTAGAAGAAGGGTAGCGAACTCAAGGGTTGTCCCCACATCCATGCAGGGTATCCATTAGCGGAAAGGGCAGTCTTGATGTGGTCTTCTTCTTTCAGCTCTTCCTCCTTAGTGGAACACAGTACAGAGGCTCTGTGCATGAGGGTGTTGACAACAGATCTCTTATGCTGGAGGGGGTGGTTAGAGTGAAAGTTCAGATATTGGTCAGTGTGGGTGGGTTTCCTGTAGACGGTGGTCTCCACCCTGTCGTCATGGGTTCGGGTGATGAGTGTGTCCAGGAACGGGGATCTTCCCTTCTGCTTCAGTTTCCGAAGTGAATTGGATACTGTCGTCGATGGAATTCAGGTGAGTGGTGAAGCTGTCAACCTCTGTCTCCTGTATGCGGGTCATGGTGTCATCCACATAGTGGTACCACATTCTGGGAGGGTGGCAACGGTCTCAAGGGCTACTTTTTCAAAATGTTTCATGTACAGGTTGGCTACCACTGGAGATACTGGCGAACCCATGGCAGCTCCTTGTTTCTGCTGGTAGAACTCATGGTTGAACGAAAAGTAGGTGCTGATGAGGCACAGTTCCAACAGTTCTAGCACCTGTTCTGTAGTGAGTTCACACGGTGACGAAGGTGATAGTCATCCTCAGTCTTCTCCTGAATGACTTGGAGTGCCTTGGGTACAGGGATGCTAGTGAAAAGTGCACAAACATCATAGGAGACAAGTTTTCTCCCATGGATCCAGTGGCTGGTTTTCCATCTTCTGTACAAGATCTGTGCTGTTGACATGTGGTGCTCGGTCTGTGCCCGACTGAAGGTCCCAATATTTGTGTCAGGAATTTGGGGGCATTGTACATGACACTGCCACAGCTGAACACAATGGGGCGGAGGGGGGCATCCATCCAAGATACACAAGAAGGATGCCCCCCTCCGCCCCATTGTGTCCAGCTGTGGTAATGTCATGTACAATGCCCCCAAATTCCTGACACAACTATTGGGACATTCAGTTGAGCAGACCAAGCATCACATGGTCAACAGCACAGGTTTTGTACAGAAGATGGAAAACCAACTACTGGATCCAGGGGAGGAAACTTGTCTCCTATGATGTTTGTTTGTGCTCTTTCACTAGCATCCCTGTACCCAAGGCTCTCAAGTCATTCGGGAGAAGACTGAGGATGACTACCACCTTCGTCACCGGTGTGAACTCGCTACAGAACAGGTGCTAGAACTGTGGGAACTGTGCCTCACCAGCACCTACTTTTCGTTCAACCATGAGTTCTACCAGCAAAACCAAGGAGCTGCCATGGGTTCGCCAGTATCTCCAGTGGTAGCCAACCTGAACATGGAACATTTTGAAAAAGTAGCCCTTTAGACCGCTGCCAACCCTCCCAGAATGTGGTATCGCTATGTGGATGACACCCATGACCTGCATACAGGAGATGACAGAGGTTGACAGCTTCACCACTCACCTGAATTCCATCAACGACAGTATCCAATTCACTTCGGAAACTGAAGCAGAAGGGAAGATCCCATTCCTGGACACACTCATCACCCAAACCCATGACGACAGGGTGGAGACAGTGTCTAGGAAACCCACCCACACTGATCAATATCTGAACTTTCACTCCAACCACCCCCTCCAGCACAAGAGATCTGTTGTCAACACCCTCATGCACAGAGCCTCTGTACTGTGTTCCACTAACTGAGGAAGAGCTGAACTGAAGACCACATCAAGACTGCCCTTTCTGCTAATGGATACCCTGCATGGATGTGGGACAACCCTGAGTTCACTACCCTTCTTCTACAGACACGGACAGTGTGAAAGTGGGGATCCCTTACATCAAAGGAGTCTCAGAGCATCTAGCCAGGACCTTCCAACAACATGGATGCAAGGTGTTCCACAAACCCACCATCCCTATGCAAGCAACTGACCCATGTCAAAAGACAAAATGGACCCCCTCAAGCAGTGTGGTGTAGTGTACCAGGTAGGGTGTCAAGACTGTACCCATACCTACATTGGCGAGACAGCAAGACCACTCACCACCCGTCTACAGGAACACCAAAACCGATCTACTTCTGCCATACATGAACATCTACAAGCCACAGGCCACACAGTTTTGGCCCCCAAGAAACCAAGATCTTATCTACAGAACCCTTCCTCACAAAAAAGAAAAGTTAAAAAAGCCATCAAAATTAAGACCAGACGCCCCAGCCTGAACAGAGATCAAGGCTTTGAACTTCCCCCCATCTACAATCAGATCCCGACAACCGTTCAGCCCACACAACAGTCGTCCCACCAGGCCTCACTGCCACAACAGCAACAGTGAGCTGAAGAAGACAGGGCGACCCTGTTCGAAATATTTCTCCAAGTAAGTTTTTGATTCCGAGTCTGTAACTACTTTTCTAATATCGAATCCAGAATCCTACATTCTTATCTCTAACTCCAAGATTACGAGTCCGGCGCTCTACCACTGGAGCTATTCTGGCCCTGTGAGGTATCTTTCAAACCCTCTCAGCTGAAGAATTCACCTGGCTAGAAAAAACCAGACTGCAAGTTGGTTTGCTGAAGTAGCATTATAGCGAACACAAAGTCAGCATATAAATCCAAAGGACAACATTTTCAGTCAGCTTGTCATCAGACTGTCAACATTCGTCACAAGCAAGTTTTGGCTACTGTTATACCTTTCAAAAAATTCAAATTGAGGTGTGTTTTACCTTTTAAAAAAGACTGTCAGGGGGGTGGACATCTTCCTGAAAAAAAAAAAGGTGTGGAGAGCGCTGTGTGAACCTCAAGCAGTGGGCTGCAGAGAGCAGAGTGCTGTGAAATGCATGATTTGTTTTCTTTTCCAGAAACCGCAGTGGTGTGTCTGAGGACGCGCTGAGAGAATTCAGCATGATGTTCAAGTGAGTGAAACAGCTTTATTTGTTTGTCTGTCTGTCTTTGTTGCTGTTGGCTATCCGACTTTAGAAAAAAGTTAAAGGTGAACCTGCATTTTGGTCACTGTAGATGAATTGACATTTGCTGGATCATTACGCATGCTTCTTTTTGTTGTTGTGAGATGTGCTTTTTTTTTTTCTTGTTTGTAAGAACATACTTTAATATTCATTCTGTTTGTTTATGCATTCATTTTTTTTTTTTCTGTTTGTGTTAAGATTGTGTTGACTTACCTCTTTAAACCTTAACTTCAGTGCTAAGAACAAATTTCCACCATGGAAATGGTGGCGACTTGTTGGTTACAATTTGTTCTGTTTACCTGAAGTTAACCCCAGCTTCAGTGCTAAGGACAAAAATTTCCCCATGGGGAAAGCCAGTGACTTGCTGGTTACAATTTGTATCCCCACCATCTGCAAAGTTTGTGCAAGAGATGTCCCCATTTCCTCTCTCTCTGTGTGCATTGTGTGCATTTTTTGTTTGTTACCTTTCTGAATGTTAATCTCTCAGTTGTTGTGCATTGATCAGCAGCGCTGCCAACCATCCCACTTTGGGCGGAATTCATCATGGGGAAACAAAAAATTATTCTGCTATTCCGCTTGAGGTAAAAAAAAAAAAAAAAAAAAAAAAAAAAAAAAATTCTGCCTGCAAAAAAGAAAAAAGAACTTCGTTTATTCACAGAGTTTTGCACATCTGCCATTCATAGAGCTGAAGAGCCATTTGGAAACTTGCTTCCAGTTCAGCTTCGTCCACCGCCAACAAGTCAGAATGACTTGCTAGATTGATTAACCCTCAGACAGAAAACGAGAAAAAGAATTTAGAACAAACGTGCAGATTCAGGTTGCTTTCTGCGGTCATGATGGGAGTGCTGGTGATCCCAGTCAGCAGTTCGGACCGTGGAAGTGTTCAGCCTTGTCGGGAGAACCTTGCAAATTTTGGTTGCACCTTAGGTCAAGACACTACAGTGGCATTGATGATTCTGAAGCACAAAAATGAGCCAAGTCATATGAGGTGAAACTTATTGGCAGAGACAGTGATTCCATGAAAACACGTAACAAAAGGAAAGAAAATGAAGCATCTGGGATGTCATTTTGTTTTGGGTGCAGTAGCGCACGTATTCCTCTCACTGTCAGAAATTCCGCTCAGTTTTTAAAAATATTCCTATCAAGTCTCTTGAGAGGTTGGCAGTTCTGGATCAGTCTGAGTGTAAATGTTTTCTGCAGTGAAGTGACTGTATGGGTGGGTGGGGTTGTCAGGCATTTCGACAAGGACAAGAGCGGGAAGCTGGACCACCAGGAGTTCAAGTCCTGTCTGCGGGCTCTGGGCTATGACCTGCCCATGGTGGAGGAGGGCCAGGTGGACCCAGAGTTCCAGAACATCCTGGACATTGTTGACCCCAACAGGTGAGTGCGTGTGTATGCAAGTGTGTGTAAATCTGATTATAAGAAACTTGGTTATAAGAAAACTTGGCTATAAGAAATCAAATGGTTTTCCCCTGCTGAGAGGATTCTTTAACTTTACTTAAAATATCTCGGATGTAAGAAACTCGGTTGTAAGAAAACTCACTTGTAAGAAACAGGTTTAGCTGACCCAGGCTAAACTTTTCCTCGGATGTAGAAAGTCTTGGCTGTCGAAAGATTTTCTTGGTGGGCCTACACATACCTATATATATAATTAAAAAAAAAAACAATTCGACAATGCAGGTCACAGGGAACTGGCGGGACAGGATGTGTGGCCCTTTCATATCGCCTAAGAGATAGGATATCCGGATGTAAGCTAGACAAAACGCAGTCGCTTGATTATGAGAGGTGTTTTGAACTTCCCCCACCCCAGTTTTTCTCTCTTCACCAGTGCATGTTCAATGCAAGGCTAGGCTTTGTACAATGTACAGTGAAGATGGCTGACAAACACAAAAGACAAGCAATTTCGCTGGAGCGAAAAATCAAAATTTTGGATGCTGTGGAGAGAAACCCGAAAAAGAAAAAAAGACCTCGATTGCTGAAGAATTTCATATTCCTCTTGCTGCTACTCTGTGCAACATTGTAAAACAAAGGGACAGATACAAAAATCAGTTCTTAGGCAGTACAACTGACCCGCAGCTACAGCAAAAGAATAGGAAGGCGAAACAGGAGGACATTGACAATCAACTTCTGCAATGGTTTGTGTCCAACCGAGGTATGTTATGTTACTATCTCCACCCCCTCTGCCATCTCTCTCTCTCACACACACTCTTCTCTCCCCCTCTCTCTCTCCATCACTCCCCCCCCCCCCCCCCCCCCCTCACACACACACTCTTCTCCCCCTCTGTCCATCTCTCCCTCCCTCCCTCCTCTCTCTGTTTTTGTTTCTCGTGCATGCATGTGCACATATGTGAGAAGATTGATAAATAATCAAGGAATCATGTGCTGTGTTCATATTCATTCGTTCATTTCACATTTGACGAGCATCATATGTAATAGCCTACAACTTATGAGTACCTGTCAACTCCAATTCAGAATATCACCGAGCGCTGTTAAATACTGCTTGTAAATATTTGTGTGGGTGCGCGTGCGCGTGTACACGCGCACACACACACACACTCTCTTTCAAACTTTCATGTTCTGTTCTGATGACAAATTATAAAGCGGTTCCTACCTGTATTTCAAGACAATTCTCTACACAAGGCTTGAAATAAATCTTTCGTAGTGTGATATAGTATTGTCTCTGATGCAATCCCTAGATACAACATATGATAACATATTTATATGCATTCTTGTTAAAATTATGAATATACTTGCACAATTGTAAGCACACACACACACACACCAACACCAACACCATCATCCGTCGCAAAGTGACGATGACGTCAGTGACGCCTTTGGTGTGTTATGTTTTCTTTCCCTTGATTACTGCCTTCATCGTTTCGAAGATTTATGTTTAAAACACTTTTTGGACCGAGGACTCATCCGAGAATAATTGATTCATTTATTTATAGGTGCATTTATTAATATGGGAAATTTCCTTACGATTATGTTGACTACTTTACCGTTGCGTTCTAAAAATAAATACATCTCTCTCTCTTTCCATACCACATCATACACAGATGAAAATGTTGATCCCTCTTTCTCTTTGTCATGACAGCCAATGGCTCCAAGAATAAATCTATGCTCCCCTTTGTCGCATTTTTTACTCATCTATCGTGTTTTTGTGTGTGTGTGTGTGCATGCGTGCGTGAGAGAGAGAGGGAGAGAAAGTGATAAGAAAAAGAAAACACACTAGAAGTTTTATGTCACAGGCCAAAGTTTACTTGTGAAATCAAACCAAAGAGCCCTCTCTCTCTCTGCGACTCTTTGTGTATGCGTGTCTCAATCTCTGTCTCTCTCTCTAATACTAACTTACACACACTAACAGTCACAGAAACGTACAGAGAAAAAGAGAACCAAAGCAAAAACACAAAAACTTGGATATTAGAAACACTCTAAAAAAAAAAATTTTTTTTTTTTGAACTCTCAATTATAAGAGACCTCGGCTGTAAGAAAACTTGGTTATAAGGAACAACAAAAAAATTCCCCTCAACTTACTTATAACCGGATTCTACTGTACTGTACATATGTGTGTGTATCTGTGTGTGTGTGTGTACATCTGTGTGTGTGTGTGTAGGTATGTGTGCGTCTTTATGTGTTGTGATGCGATGTGTGTGTGCGTGTTCATCTCAGGGCTTCCCGTGGCTAGATTATGTTTTTTGAGGGACTCCCTAGACCCCACATGTGGGGATTTTAGGGATTTGTGGGGATTTTAGAGAGTCCACAAAGCTAGCTAGGACCATAAGAACTTGCCCTCATTTTTGATCCTTTAAAGAGAGAGAAGCCTGGAAGTGGAATCAAAACTTTCAGGTGACACTCAAACGCGGTGCCCACACTGCCCAACCAGACTTCTGTAATTGTTAGTGTGTGTACGTCAGTATTAGAAAGAGAGGGAGAGAAAGAGACAGACAGAGATTGAGACACAGTTGATGTAAGCCACACAGGTTGGCATGTTTTATGGATTGCTGCTGCAAACATTTAGCCCATCCTTTCTGTTTTCTTTAGAGAGTCAGGGAGCTAACTATAGACGAGTGAATGAAAGCTCTCTCTCTTCCTTTGGGGTTGTATGACGATATTTCATGTGTGCCAGTGTATATATGTGGGATGCCAAGATGATTTTGTGTCCCTTTGAGAGAGAGAGAGAGAGAGAGAGAGAGAGAGAGAAAAGCCATTTGTGGATTTTTTTTTAAAGGAAAACGAATTGTATGTGCCTGAAAAAGGTAAGTGTTATGTCTCTGTGTATGCCTGTGTTTGTTGACACTGGCAAACCGTCCAGTCCTGTCATGGTTACGTCGCTTGTGTCCAGGGACGGCCAGGTGTCGCTACAAGAGTACATGGCCTTCATGATCAGTCGGGAGACAGAGAACGTCCAGTCGAGCTCGGAGGTGGAGCAGGCCTTCCGAGCTCTGACGTCCGGAGAGAAGCCCTACATCACTGCTCAGGAGCTCTATGCCGTGAGTTGCTGGTTTGACTTGGTAACGTCCCCCCCCCCCCCCCCCCCCCCCCCCCCTTTAAGCTGTTTAATGATCATAGCATTAGGCGAGTCTCCAGATCTTCACCTTGACAATCAGAAACAAGGTCATGAAGCTGGGCTAGGGGATTGCTTGTATAGCCATTTTTTTTGTTGCTTCATCTTGCAGTTATCCTCACTCCATTTTTCTGAAGATTTCAACTTCCACTAGATAAAATGATGTTTTGGGCTGGCAATTTGACATGGCTGAAGGCATGTCCATGTGAAACTGCTCTGCAGAATTCTTCAAAGCCTATTCACCACCACATTGTTTTGAACAGGATGTACTGGACTATTTGTCAGTTTTCAAAAGAACTGGCTTACTGTTTTATCCACAAAAAATCTGCTGCGAATCCAGATTGCACCAAGTTTCATATACGACTCCAGTCGTGAATGTACTTTGATGTGCATATGTCTGTGTGTTTTGCTTGTTGCAGAACCTGACGAAAGAGCAAGCCGATTACTGTATAACCCGCATGAAGCCATACGTGGACAAAAGTGGTCGAGTCATACCGGACAGTTACGACTACGTGGACTTGACACGTCAGCTGTTCGTCAACTAGTGCATTGGAAGGGAAGGGCTTGACTGCACTTGCTGTCATGGCAGGGAGTTGGGGGAGGGATGGAGAGAGGGGTACGCTTGCTTTTTTTTGTGTGTGGGAAATTTGGGACTGAAACATATGGCTGCTAGTCGTTTAGGTTGTTTTTTTGTTTTCTTAATTTGTTGAGCTACACACAAGGGATGTGAAGTATTTGAAGGGCGCGTTGTGTTGTAGAAACTGCTCGTGATGTCTCTTAGCTCGAGTCTCTGGGTTACATTTTTAAGGTGGGAATTGTAAAGATCTGTCTCTTTGTCACTTGTACTGTCATACAGCTTACAGCTTTTATCTAGCATTATCCAAAAGTTGGGGAAAAAAAAAAAAAAAATGTGTAAGATAGATGAATGCCCATTTAGAGTTGTGAGGATTGTGTCCAACCTGTTCAGACACAAGACATTCTGGCCAATGGTAGTGGACCACAGGGGTGAAGCAAGGAGGTCAGGCGGAGTTTTTCTGCTGCGGAAAGCAGACATTGCCCTGTCAACTACCCTGACCTTGAAGCATAGTCTCATAAATACCGAAAAAAAAAAAAAAAAAAAAAAAAAGAAGAAGAAGAAGAGAAGACACCAGGAACAGTGTATGGCGTTTTACTTCTGATTGCCTCAAAGGACTTCTACTCTTGAGGGCAGTATTGCAGGTATGTAAGGTGCTCTGTCTTTCATTCTAACAAAAGAGTTTCAGCTGACAGGGTGCTGTGTTGATTGACAGCCGATGCCTTGATCTCGGCCTCATCGTTTGCCATTAATCTATGATCTCCCAAACTGGGACGATTCATTTTGCTGTCTCAGAGGTCAGCAACTCTGTGTTGCTTGGTAGCTGCTGACAATACCACAAACAATGATAGAATGAGCAGGGTGAAAAAGCATCTCCATCGATGTTGATTGAACAGTTTCGAGTAAGCGCTGGTTTTTTTTTTTTTTTTTTTTTTTTTTTTTTTTTTTGTCTTGCCTTGCGGTGTACAAGCCAGATTCACACTTTATGGGTAAGGTTTCATGATTGTTGGTATTCAGTGGTTGCACACGGTAGTAATTGTGATACTTCTGCTGCTCGTAGGATTACGGCAGACAGTGTGTAGAATTCAAATTTTTTCAACCTTGATGTTTGATTTTTTTTTTTTTTCTCGGGTCAAAGAAATCCAGTAAATGTTTTTTGTCTGATGTGATTTTCTTCACCTACATCCTAATATCATGCATCATTTACAGATTCAGTCAATGTGGTTTCTTTTTTTTTTTCGTCTTCTTTTTGTTGCACCTTCTTTTGATGTCTAGAAATTTTGGAAGACCGTGTAATAGGTGTAGAGTGCTCAAGAAATCTGATCATCCATACATATGGTTGGTTGTTCAGGCGATAACTAGTAAGTGGTTGCATCTGTTTTTGTTTCACAATTGGTCTAGTCAGGCAGACAACTTAAGAAAAAGCATCAGAAGTTACAAATTGTTTTTGGCAGAAAGGAGACATTGGAATTGACCCACAATTGCCGATTTTTTGTTTGTTTTTTGAAACATTGTTTCAGTGTGAATGTTAGATCTAGGTTCAAGACTATTGCATTTAAAATTTTTTTTTTTTTTTTTTTTTTTTTTTTTTTTTTTAAACAACAAATATGGCTTCATCTAGTCATACTGTGCTGTGAGGGAATCTAGTCTTACTGTGCTGTGAGGGAATCTGGCATTTTTGAAAATTTCTCCTGTGCTTGTAGATGGTAGCATTGCTGTATTGCAAGACTTGTACAATTATCTGGTGTGGCAAGCTCAACTTTAAACACAGTGGAAGAGGTGTGTGGCGAGTCTGGCCTTTGGTGTTGGAGGTTTGATGTTTAGTGCTAGGTCACATGCGTACGTGTTGTGATACTTTACACCATCATGAAGAAACTACATGATGACAGTGCACCCTGTTGTGGTTTTCACCTTTTTTCTATTTTCTACATATCTCAGCATTTTGGATAGCCCCCCCCCCCCCCCCCCCCCCCCCCCCCCCCCCCCCCAATAATCATGTACTTAAATATATAGATCACACAGTTTTTCTTTGCACAGTTTTGTGGACCAATCCTACCCATGTGTGTGTGCTTTTGTTCATTTTGAAAACGAAACAGTGTTGGTGTAGGAATCTGCATGAACCGTTTCAGACTGGAGATGCATGTGCAGAAAATTAGGCTTTCAACCAGGCAGGATCTTCCTGCCCGTGGTTCTGTTAGTCCTAGTAAGCCCTCCCTGGTTGTCATCACAGATGTTGTGCAAGTTTCTGGCATTGGAATAAACGCTTTTGCTTTCAATCCCTATGGTGTGTGTTTTTTTGCTTTGCTGGTCAGTCAGTCTCCCAAAAAGAATGGTATTCAAAAGGCAGTTTGAACAGACAAAGCTTCCATGTCCTCTAACCAGTCCCAAGGAACTTGACTCTGAAGACATCAGCACAAACTTGTGGTAGGCTTGAACACGGAAGGGAAACTGAAAACTACAGGCAACGGTGACACCAGGGCATGAAGAACCACAGAATCTGGGGGATTTTTCTTTTTTTTTTTTTCCATTTTGAGGATGACTAGGGAAGATAATAAGCAGTTCCTTTCTGTCCGAGGTTGCATGAGAGGGATTACTCCATGCTTCCTTTTAAACCAAGTCCTGATATCAACCAGACCTTGACAGATATGGGCATCTACAAAACATTGATAAGTAACTTTGATTAAAATTTGGGCAAATCCATTAAGCGGATGAAGCTCAGCTGTATGGCCCCAGTCTTCCCTTCTAGATTTCAGCCCTAGGTAAACTCTCTAACTTCTGAGCTGGCCAAAGCTGAAGTATCCTACAAATAACCCCATGGGACTCAAACCTGTTACCTCCTAACCTGCGACTGATCACTGCTGGAGCCTATAACGCACATATGTAGGAGAGAGAGAGAAAAGTTTACACGAATGATACCTGGGAAGAGAGCAGGGCAATGTTCTGCAAGCAAAGGGAGGCAACTGGGTGGTTAGCACCACATTCTACATTGCCTAGCTGTTTGTCCTGAATTTTTGAGCCAATCAGACAATATTCAGCCCCTGACTTTTGGGGGACAGAGAGGAGTGGAGGCGGGGGGCGCACACCACGTTAAAATCAATTCGCATGTCAATTTAGAAAAAAAAAAAAAAAAAAAAAACCCACTTTCACACATCTCTTTAAAAACGCACAAGAAACTTTGTTAAAAATCTTTCTTCCGTAAAATCAGATGAAAAATGTCAATCTCTCTCAAAAACCCAAAGATCACGTCAGGTGCAGAGGATGAATAGGTGAGAAATCAGGACATCTCCGAGTCATCATCTGCATTCAGTGGAAGCAAATTTATTGGTAAGTTGGACTGGACTGTTTTGGTCTTCAGACCTGCTGGCAGACTTGCCCACAGGTGAAGAAGACCTGGATTTTGGAGAGATGGTGTCATCCCCACCATCTCCACACTTGGCTGAACTCCCTTGCCCAAACAAGCACTGCTCACAGAAGTCTGAGGCAGGAGGGCTGGCTTTTTAATCTGCCCAGCAGCAGATGGAGTAGACTGTTGGGCAGTCTGAGGGTGGCGGATTTTTTGCCTCCACCAGGGGCACCCACTTTGGGTTGAGAGGTGGTGGCTTTGCTTCAACCAAAGCTTAACATTCTGCCTTGCAACGTTTTGCTGAAAATAAATTCATCAGTCTGGCAGCAGACTGAACGGGTTGAAGCTTTCTTCACAGCCGAAGCATATGAAGACAATGTTGACGTCCGACTACCAACGTGTTTGCGCGCTTCAAAGAGGGAAATTTTCTTTTCAGTTTTTACTCTTTGGATGGTGGACTCTGGATCCAAACCGGGCAGTTGCATGAAGAGGAGGATGGTCGCCACCACAGTTTGCACAATGAGCCCGGTCTTTACACAGCCCATCATGGGTTGCCTTGCAAGAAACACCGCACACCTCTTCCCCGGAACAACGGGTCTCTGACATGTCCAAACTACTGGCATTTGAAACACCTCATCAGGGATGGGACATACAGCTGGACATGGACATTCAAGTATCCAACTTTAATGACCGGAGGTAACAAAGGGTTGCAGAATTCAGAAAGAGGGTGTTGGTGGGCACTGTTTGTGCACCTTTACGGACTGTCACCCTGTGCACCTCCGTCACACCTTTTGGGATGCAAGTTCTGTCTTGATCTCCGCTTCTGAGACACCTTTTAAAAAATCCGGGCACCGAATAACTCCTTTGGACGAAATTTAACTGCTTATGGGGGAGTCACCCGATATCTCTGTCCACGAGTTGTTGCCCTCAGCAGCTGTTCTGATCGTTTCTTCGATCTGCACTGGACAAGGAATGAGCCGTTCCTTAGCATTTTCACCGACTGAACGTCACCTGCTAGACCTTGGAATGCAAGATAAGATAATGTTGCTCATAGCCCAGCCGACCGCAAAGGGCCACATCAGGGTTGTCACCACGTTAAAATCAACTCACGAGTCATTAAAAAAAAAAAAAAAAACTTTCACACATCTCTTTATATGACTTCTAGAAACGCACCCAGAAACTTCGTTAAAAATCTTTCTTCCATAAAATCTTAATCAGATGATGAAAAATATTAATCTCTCTCAGAAACCCAAAGATCGTGTCAGGTGGGATATCTCTGAACAGGATTTTCATGGACTCTGCTGTAAAATGTTTGTGTCTCACATCGTGCAGGTCCTAACACTCTAAAAACAATATGTTTCATTGTGAGTGGCACATGACATGAATGCACCACGGAGCTTCTTCACTCTTTAAAAAGTATGAATGGGTAAAATACGAATGGCCGGTGTGCAGCCGGCACAGAACCATTTCTTCTTTACGACCACCAGATGCAGATGAGAGGAACTCCTTTAGGTTTGGACAGATCTGAAAGAGTTTGTTATCCGTCTGTGTATTCTAATCCTCCTGCCAGAGGTCTCTGACATAATCAGTAATTTTGGGTTTCAGATCTGCGCAGGGGATATATATGTTGGACAGTTTCTCTGTTGTGGCATTCTTGGCTAAACCATCAACCATTTCGTTCCCTCCGATGCCAACATGACCAGGAACCCAAGCCAGAATAATGTTGTAACCCTCCACTTTCAACTTGGTCAAAAGTTCAAAGAAGTGTAAAAGTTCGGGATGCTCAAGGTTGCGGCCAGCTATGGCCTCCGAAGCTGACAGTGAATCTAACACAACCAGAAAGTCCCTCTTAGATTGTGAGATTACCCTCAGTGCCAGAACCAGAGCTGTAAGTTCAGCAGAGTAAGCAGAAGCATCCGAAGGAATATGTTCTAACAGTATTTGAGAAGGAGCACCAGGCTATAGGCTGCAGAGGCCACTTCATCTTCAGACTTGGAAACGTCGGTGAAAATTTTGTGATAGGATGGGAATTTTGAACAGAGGTCAGCATACAATGCCTTGTAAAGTTGTATGCCAGAGAGCTGGTGGATTCTTTGCGAAAAGCTGCAAGGTCAATCAAAACGAATCTCTGGAGTGAAAAATGTCCATGGAGGCTCATCTGGAAACTTAGAAAAATCGGACACAACTCCCAAGTCAAGACCTGCTTTCTGTGCGTGAGGCTGCATACGAAGACCAAACGGCGGAATACACAGTTAGAGTTGTTTTTTTAATTTGCTTTGAAACTGGGGGTCAAAGACACAGCCATAGGCTGGGTTTTCCGGTTCCAAGAACAGTCTGATATAATAATTCAAAGCTAGTTTCAGCCTGCGGTTGGACAGTGAGGGTTCACCTACCTCTGCGTACAGGCTGTACACAGGGGTGGTGCGGAATGTTCCAAGACAGAGACGAAACCCTTGATGGTGGATAGGGTCCAAGAGTTTGAGGTAAGACGGGTCTTGCAGAGCCGTACACAGCACAGTCATAATCCAGTTTGGAACGGACCAAGGCTCTGTAGAGGTGCAGCAAAGTTTTCTTATCAGCGCCCCAGTCAGTGTGCGCTACAACCCGCAGAATATTCAGAGCTTTCTGGCAAGAAATTTGGAGGTTTTTTAATGTGGCTGAGAAAGTTGAGTTTTTGGTCAAAAGTAACTCCTAAGAATCTGGCTTCTTTAACAGCTGGAATGGTGGACTTGTCCAGACGAATTTCAGGATCAGCAAAAAATTGACAAAAATTGTGAAAATGGATTGACGGAGTTTTGGTATGTGAGAAGGTAAACCAGTTTTCCTCGGCCCACTGTTGTATCTTGTTGACACAAAGTTGGAGTCGACGCTGTACGTTGGCGTAAGAAGCTCCAACTGTGTACAGCGCGAAGTTGTCAACAGAGAGGACTCGGAGCCTTGGCTTACTGATTTCACAATGTCGATTTTAATGCTGAAAAGGGAAGGAGAAAGGATGCTCCCTTGAGGTACACCCAACTCCTGCCCATGGATGTCAGAGAGTGTGGTGCCAACACGCACCTGGAACTGTCGATCAGCCCGGTAAGTTTTTGACAAACAGAGGCAGATGACCACGAAAACCAAGTTTATGCAAATCCATAAGGATTCCTGATTTCCATGTGGTGTCAAACGCTTTCTCTAGGTCAAAAAAGATTAGCAACCACATGCTGCTTATTGACAAAGGTGTTGCGGATAGTGGTTTCCAGATGGACTAAATGGTCAACTGTCGAGTGGTACTTCCGGAACCCACACTGTTCACTGGCCAAAAGGCCATCGGTTTCCAGTTTCCACATCAGACGGGAGTTGACCATCTTTTCCATATGCTTAAAAAAGGCAGTTGGTCAGAGCTACTGGGCAATAATTTGATGGGTGGGTAGGGTCCTTTCCAGGCTTTGGGATTGGAATGATCAGGGCTTACCGCCAGGAGGGCAGGAAGCACCCTGTGGTCCAGATGGTTATAGACTTTAAGAAGGGTCTGGAGACAGCTTTCTCTGGAAGATGTTTCAAAAATTGATAAGGAATGTCTTCCAGACCAGGGGCAGAATCATTGCAGGTTTGCAAAGCTGGTTTTAGTTCACTGATAGAAAAAGGAAGATTGTAGGCTTCAGAGTTGTCTGATGTGAAATTGTAGAAGATTTGTCTCTGATTTGTTTGTTTCTTAAAAAGGCTGCAGATTTATTTGAAGATGAGGAGTTCTGTTGAATGGTGGAGGCCAGCAGACTGGCAACAGCTTGTTTGTCAGTTATCAGAGCATCGGCAAGTTTCAGGTGATGAACGGAGGGGTTGGTGTTTTTCCCTTTGATTTTTCTGATGATGTTCCAAACTTTTTTCTTTGAAGTTTTAGATGTCAGCCAGAGCAGAAGTTTTCTCCAGGCTGACGTTTACTGATCTTGAAAGTGTGTCTCAATTTGGCAGAGTTTCTGATGGGCTCGAGCGTTGGACCTGAAGGTCTTTCGTATACCTGACGCTGAGCCCGTTTGCGTACTTTTGAGATCTGTTGACAGTCAGAATTAAACCAGGGTGTTTTGGGCAGTTGGAGTTTGTCGGAAGACATTGGAATACAGGTTTTAGCACAGTTTATCATAGTATTGGTTAGACATTCTGCAGGGTCTAGACTCTGAAGAATGTCAATTTCCTGGAGTTCCTTGAAATATTGGCTGCAAAAAGATTCCATCTGCCTTCTTATAATTCAGATGTTGTGAGACAGAGGTGTTTTCAGTTAATACGGGTTTTAAAAGTACAGGGAAATGGTCACTTCCATGCAGATCGTCATGGACAGACCACTCACAGTCCAGGACCAGCAAGGGGTCACAAATCGACAAATCTAAACACGAAAGTGAACCTGTGGTAGAGTGGAGGCAAGTTGAAGCTTCATCATTCAGACAAGACAAATCAAAGTCTGAAAGGACATCTTCAAGAAGCAGACATCTGGATGATAAATTCACACTACTGGGCCATACCCAAAGAGGACTGTGTCCATTGAAATCGCCCAACAGCAAAAAAGGTCGAGGACGTTTTCAGATCAGACTGACAAGGTCCTGACAACAAACCGGGACAGAAGGTGGCAGATTGAGTGAGCAAACTGTTATAGTCTTGTGGAGAGTGAATCTCGCAGCTACAGCCTGAAGGGGGGTATTCGGAGTGACAGGACTAAACAGCAAAGTTCAATGTAAAAGAAGGGCAACACCGCCCAACAGTCCCAATGTGGATGGTTGCGCAGGTTTGGAAAGAATATTAAAGCCAGAAAGAGTGAAGGTTTTCTGGCTTTGAATTTTAGTTTCTTGAAGAGCTACGACGTAAGGTTTTAACGTTTGACACAGAAGCTGCAGCTCCTTGAAGTCTGAATGTAAGCCACGGATATTCCAATGGATTATTTCACTGTCCATGATGCAGAGGATGAATAGGACAGAAATCAGGTCATCTCCTCGGCATCGTCTGCACCCAAAGGACAAATTTATTAGCAAGTTGGACTGGGGACTGTTGGGTCTTCAGACCTGCTGGCAGACTTGCATGTGAAGAAGGCCTGGATTTTGGAGATGATGGAGGTTTTTCTTTCTCATCTCCACCATCTCCACACTCGGTTGAACTCCTTTGCCGGCACAAGCACTGCTCACAAAAGTTTGAGGCGGGAGGGCTGGCTTTTTAATCTGCCCAGCAGCAGATGGAGTAGACTGCTGGGCAGTCTGAGGGGTGGCGGATTTTTTGCCTCCACCAGGGGCACCCACTTTGGATTGGGAGGTGGTGGCTTTGCTTCCACCAGAGCTTAACATTCTGCCTTGCAACATTTTGGTGAAAATAAATTCATCAGTCTGGCAGCAGACTGAACAGATGGAAACTTTCTTTATTGCCGAAGCATATGAAGACACTGTTGACATCTGGCTACCAACAACCTAAAGTGCCTCAAAAGACGAGATTTTCTTTTCTGTTTTAACTTTCTGGATGTTGGACTCCTGGATCCAAACAGGGCAGTTGAGTGTGAAGGGGGTGGTCACCACTGCAGTTTGCACAATGAGCCGGTTCTTTACATGGCCCGTCATGGGTTGCCTTGCAACAAACACCGCATACCTCTTCCCCAGAACAGCGGTCTCTGACATGTCCAAACTTCTGGAATTTGAAACACCTCATCGGGGATGGGACATACAGGTGGACATGGACATTCAGGTATCCAACTTTAATGACCAGAGGTAACAAAGGGTTGCAGAATGTCAGAAAGAGGGTGTTGGTGGGCACTGTTTGTGCACCTTTTTTAACTGTCACCCTATGCACCTCCGTCACACCTTGGGATGCAAGCTCTGTCTTGATCTCCGCTTCTGAGACACCTTTCAAATCGGGCACTGAATAACTCCTTTGGACAAATTTAACTGCTTATGGGGAGTCACCTGGATTTCTCTGTCCACGAGCCTTGTTGCCCTCAGCAGCTGTTCTGATTGCTTCTTCGATCTGCACTGGACGAGGAATTAGCCTTCCATAGCCTTTTCACCGACTGAGGGTCACCTGCTAGACCTTGGAAGCCCTTCTGAATTGCAAAAGGACTTGGAGCAAAGAGACTTTTCCTGCTCTGTCCCTTCAATCACAAGCCAGGAAACCCAAAAACCTGTCCTCTCTCTCGTCTCCATATCAGAGTCACTGTCTGAATCCAAATGTCTTGAATGGGGTTCACTGCCTTCCTCTTCTTTTTGGGGGGAATGATCTTAGATAAAGCCATGTTTTAGGTGTATAAATTCGTCTCACCTTTACCCACCCACCATGGAGTCCAACTAAGGGGCCAGAGTCAAGAAATCACTGTCTTGACCCCTTCCAGGCTTCAGGAGAGATATACGACAAACAGAACGCCACTAACCCTATCCCCCCTGATCATGCTCAACTCCCGTGAACAGAGAGCTGAGCACTGCAGGGGTTAACTTGGCCAGCCAGAGAACTGCCTGTCTTGACCCAGCCCCATGAAGGGGGAGCCGATTAATACACCCGGGCCAGAGTGCACCTCCTGTCTAGGAGAGGTCCGAGCCAAAGTGATGTATTGAGGGCACTGGCCCTCTCAATCACAGGATCTCATTCCCCTCCGTCACAGGTTGCATTGCATGGCAAACGCGGTGGATCTAAAGAAGACCACAGAAAGAAAAAGAAGTGTGGAAAAGAAGACTTTAGGGGGGAGACGAAGACAGAAAAGAGCCAAATAAGAAAGGCAGAAAACAAGAAAAGGAGAAAGTCAGGTTACTATTAATCAGGATCCTCACCCTTAGCCTATCTGACATAGGAGGCCCTACCAGGGGCATCAACTCCTTACTGCATTGAGCTTAGGCCAGACAGCAATTTAACTTATCAGGCCTAGAAGCATTTTTATCTCAAGTATTGATGCCCCCGCCAGCAAAGCCTAAGGGATCACAGGACCGCGCAAGCCCCGACTTACCCTGGTAAGTTGAAGGTCATGCTGGATTCCACAGAGGATGGGTTACAGATATGGAGGGAGATATGAGACAGCCGCGCATGCGTAAGACCGCCGTACTTCAGAGTGAGAAATACACCATCTAATGATCTATATAAAAATGATCTAAAATCTTCTGTTAACAATATTACATGCATCTGTCTCAATCTTGAAGTCCACTTAATGTTTTTCCACTTCAATCATTTTCATATACAAATCAAAAAAACAGCCTATTTTGATTTGATAAAACAACACCTTCTAGACTGGGTTGGGAGGGTGGGCATATCTCCCTCCATCTCCCATCCTCTATGGAATCCAGCATGACCTTCAACTTACCAAGGTTAGTCTCGCTTATGCTTTTAATTCCATTTTGTATGGTTTACGGATATTCCAGGAGATATGCGACTTCAGAGCAGGCTGTTTTTTTTTTTGTTGTTCTCAAAATATGCATGAAATATTCAATGCAGTTTTGAACACATTCATAAAAAATTCACTTTATTTGGTACATGGCATTTTGCAGGTTCCCTGATTTTTGGAATTTCATTCAAAATTTCCATTCAGGTAACCTTTGTCAAATTTAAAGGTAAATATAATTACAAATACACTGAGTATTGTTCACATTTGTACCAGACAACCTTTTAAACAGAGTAGAAAAAACACATTTGTACCAGACAGAAATGCTGAAAAATGAAATGTTCAATGTCTGGTCTGCACATTACGAGCATTACTTCATCATACTACAGCATGGTAAAGCACCATCTTTCATCCTCGGTCTATATTCACATAGCATGAAAGTCTTTTCACTTCATTTCTTCTTAAAGGAGTATTTTTCAATTCTGTTTATGGCACCACAGTCCACCTTTTTTGTTTCACCTTGGACCGGACGGAAATAAAACTTCCTAAAGGTAGACTATTTTGACCATCCAGCTTTCTTCAAAATGTCATCCAATGAAACACCAGATTTTCCCATGATGAAGCAGCAGCACCTCTGAAGCTGTGTGGAGCAAAATCTTGAATTCCAGCATCCCTGAGTGCACACTTCATCCACCTACTCGCTGTGTCATGAGAAACTGGGTTATGAGGTTTGACAAATGACAATAATAGTGGTTCTTTATCCCCCCGATCTGTTCCGATTTTTTGCGATAATCTTTCATTACCTGCACAACACACAAGTACGTCTTCAAATGTTCTGAGTTCTAATGCATTCTGGTGATGTCCTTTCCTAGTATGTTTCAGTTTTTCTTGTACCAAAATAACACATCCCTGATCACTGAACTTCAACCCTCTGCAGTTTTATCAAGTAAATTGTCGGAATTCTCTGTGCAGTTGTTCACAACAAAAGTGCACACAGTTTCAATGTCAATTCCTTAAGAGCAAGTTCTGAATTGGCTTTTTCCTGCTGAAAAAATAATCTAACAAAATGTTCATATCCCATGTTTCAACATACTTTAGTACTGGTTCTCAATTCAAAAACACCTTCCATAAATCTAATTACAGAGGGATGTGAACCTACTGACCCATCTTCTGTTTTCACAACTGCTGATGCTGCACTACGGGCTGTGTATTTATAGCACTATAGCCCAAACCATGTGTATATAACTGACTCTGAAAAAAATCTAAAACTACTGCTACTGAGGTCTGAAACAAAACCTTTTCCATCTTTCCAAGTATGCTACTGATACGGTCTCTGTGTTGATTTTCTCCATGAAGCACACATGATTTTACAAGTTTCTCCATGTATTCCCTGTGCTTCGATGGATTCCCTGAGAGTCTGGCTGCCACTAACTGCAACTTTCTGTGAAGGGGTGTGGCTGACTGAATGAGGTAACTGCAGCACAGATTTTCCTTTTGGTAGAAGACATGGCTGTTGAATCAACACGTGTAGCATCTGAGGAAACCAGCAGGCTGTTGGCCATAGTGGTAGGATTAATAATCCTTCTGCATTGTCCTTCTCCAGCTTTTTCAACACCTTCTGGATCTGGCTGAAAGGTGGGAACAGATACATGAGACTCGGGGTCCATTTGACAGTGAACGCATCTGTTGCAAAAGCTTCTGGATCTGGATGCCAGGAAACAAAAGGCTTGAGCTGATAATTCCAACGAGATGCAAACATGTCAATGTCAGGCTTTCCCAGAATATCCGACACCCTTTGAAAAATGTTAGGGTTTAATTTCCATTCTGTATCATCACTAAATTTTCTTGACTTCATGTCTGCATCTTTATTCAGAATTCCTAGGATATGTGCTATTCTTAGCCAGATATTGTTTTCTTTGCAGCAGATCAAATCTTTCTTGCAACAAAGTTACACTCTTCAGAATGGGATCCACCCATGTTTTTTCACATATGCAACAGTGCAAGTGTTGTCTGTCAATATTTTCACATGTCTGCCTATCGCTTCATTTCTGAAACTTTTCAGAGCACATTCAACGGCAAGCAATTCAAGCATATTAATATGCAGATTCAGTTCATTTTCTGCCCATCTGCCTCCTGTCTGCTTTGATCCCTAAACTGCTCCCCATCCACCAGAGGTTGAAGCATCTGTGCAAATTTCTACAACGGGGCCTTCCCTATCCAAATGAAGACAACCATGTTGAATGTTCTCAATCCACCATTGAAGTTCTAAGTTTCCTTCATGTGACAGCTCCATGACTGTCTCAAGATTGCCTTTATGCTTTTAAAGAGCAATGCTTTTGTCTTTTTCCAGTGATCTGTAGTACTAGTCCAAGGGCCACACCACCAAAAAAAGGCCTAGAAATGAATGAAAGCGTCAGCTAGGACCCCGCATTGAAATTTTTTGATTGATTTGGAAAGAGGGTCAGTAGTGTATTACTTTTTGACATACTAGAATTTTGAACTCAATCTAGTTTGTGAGAAATACGCATTTAAAAGTGATACTTTCAGTCAAAAAGACAAGTATTTTTAAAACAAGCAAAATCTGAAAAAAAAGTCATGTGACATACTCCAAACCAACTTTCAGACACCTCAGGTAATAAAAAAAAATGTAAGTTGAGGTACTTGGTTCATTACAGCACAAAAAAAAGGGGGGGGGGGGGGGGGATTTTTTAAAATAGTTATCGATTTGCCCGCTTCTGACAATGAATTATGTCCCTTAGCTGAACTGATGCAATCCTTATGTGCACATAATATACATTTCCACTAAAATCAGCCCACATTCTCTACAGTTCAAGTCAAGCATAGCACAAATATTCACTGAATTATGTTCACATTCTATTTTTTTTTGTCACTTTAGATGACTGTCCACTGGTGAAAACAAAATTTTTGGCATAGATTGCTTGATCACAAACAATACTGACTGTTTTCTGGTCTAATGTTCAGCAAAGTCCATGCTTCTGCAGAGGACAGTGGTGACTGTTGACATACTGTGTATGCACTGCCATCAATGACTGGAAGGTATGTGTCACAGAAGTACAGGCTGGCACTTCCTTCTGAACAGCTGCATTAAATCCAGTCCAGGGTGGCAGAGGAAGGCTTTCAAGTGACTGGGCGCATAGCTTGAGCACAAAATACAGCATGTCTTGTTTTACAATGCTCACTTTGGCATTTTTGTTGTCCACACTGAATTGCAATCCCATTCAAACAATGTGTTGTGTTTTGTCCATTCATAGTTTCTTCTTGGAAAGTCAATGTTGTCCCATACCAGTGTTGCATATATTGAGACCTGTTGATAGAAGATGGCACTGAATTTCTCATTTCAGTTTCAGCGACAGAAGTCTCAACTCTCTGAAGTATTGTCTGTGAGAGACAATGCCCAAGCCCATTCAATAGTCTTCATGATCCTGTATGTGTCTTACTGCCATCCCAAGCATGATCTGCTTTGGTGTGGTGTAAAATCATTTCTTGTTTGCCAAGGAAATAATGTCCTGTGAGATAGACAGTATCTTTTGCTTTACATCTCATGGAACATGTACATGATCCTGTTCAAATTCACATGTGAAACCACAGATCCAGGCAATGAAGTTGAATAATTCAGCAAGAACTATTTTTAAAAATTGTCTTCATTTCCATCATCTGAAGAAGGCCATGAAGCTATTTTTGGAGTTGTTCTCTAAACATTCCTCACAGAAAGAGCAGACATGTAAAGTTGCTTCCATTCATTTTCCGAATCATCGCTTGCGGCTTCTGCAGTTATCTCTGTTTTGTCCCAGTCATAAGCCTTTGTCTTACTGACTGTTTCACAAGTTTGCTAACATTCAGCATTAGAGTCTGTAACAGCTGTATTCCTCTGGGCCTTAAGATCTTGAGTATAGATGACATCATTGTTAGATACATTACTCTCTAGGTCACTGTCTTCTGATTCATCACTGTTGTCAGTTTCAGTTCAGTCTTCTAGTTCTGTGCTCACAACAATGCTCTGCCCAGCACTGAAAAAAAAACACCCACCCCACCTGTGACTTGCTTTTGCACCTTTGCCCAGCAAAAACAATGTAAGAGTATACTGCCTGAAGGCATGTTTCAAATATGTGCTTTTACAATGTTTCCTCAAAGAAATATTTTCTTCTTGACATATTTGCCTGAACAGTCTGTTGAGCTTAGTGACGGAGGCAATTCTTCCACCCTTCCGCAGTTGTGGTTCTATAACATTCATATAGAATGAATCCAAATGATTTCTGCAATGGGCGTGGTGAACACAGGGTAGAAGCCGACTCTCGGAAGAACCATCACAATCAGTTGTTTTGGCCTTCACTGTCCCCTTGGATGCTGTATGCATCAGATTCTGTACCAGGAGTTGTGATACCTGTGACAGCAATGAAGATTGATATTAAAACTAAGACAAGAGGCTCAGAGTGAGGGAGGGAGAGGAAGGGGGCAAAAGGAGAGTGAGAACAGGGAGGGAGAATAATAGAAAAAGTTTTGAAATATATATAAAATATTCTGGTGAATTCTTAAAACAAAATAAATCATAGCAAC
This sequence comes from Conus betulinus, assembly GCA_016801955.1. NCBI lineage: Eukaryota > Metazoa > Mollusca > Gastropoda > Neogastropoda > Conidae > Conus > Conus betulinus. The sequence goes on along the minus strand of JADBJO010003432.1, from coordinate 187,068 downwards.
ATAACTGCAGTCACCATCATCATCCCCATTATCATTATCACTAAATAAGTATAACAACAAAAACCATCACAGCAATTGGTAACTCTCAAAAAGCAGTAATACTGGCACCAAAGTAAAATGGGGTAAGGAAGAAAGTGGACTGAGGTTAGCATACCATGACTATGGAAAAAAAGGAAAGCACTATAGTGAAGTTCCACCAGAAAAAGGTAGCTTGAGAGTGAAGGTACAAAAAGAATGTAAGACTAGGAGGAGAATGGTGACTGTATGAATGAATATGAAAGAAAACTGATGAAACATCATGACCAAGAAGGATGTTAGAGGAGAGGGAAAAAATCCCAAATGAGGAAGTAAGTCTAACTTACTTTTTTTTTTTTACTTGTTCTTCAAACAAGGATCTATGATCAATTGCTTTTGCATCTGTCAGTCTCTTGGGCACACTACTCATGTGCACAGTGACACACATACAATGACACCTGTCATACACTTCAACACAAAAACGAGAAGAACAGCAACACACAACACACACACACAGAGGTGCCCAGCCTGCGCCAGAGAGAGAGGTTTTCAGTGTGAACATGGTGTGAGCATGTGAACTTCCTTTGCCTCCACAGCTAGAAAGTCTGGTCTGTACTAATTGTCATGGAGGACATCAGCTCTCTAAAGACTGACAACGGCATCATAGAATCCTTCTGCTGAAGGGCCTCCCTGTTGGGTATCAGATAAACCGATTGCATATTAATGCATATTACACACACACACACACACGTCATGGAGATAATAAAGTGTTCTTAACTTGAAATGATATGGGATGCCAGAAGGGGTGAGGTGGGGAGGGAAGTGGGGGTGGTGGCAGAGAATGGTAGGGAGAGGTTAGAATTGTAAGCAGTTTGTGAAACTGGGTATCAAGGACCACCCTTCTCTCTCTCCCTCTCTCTGATAATTTGTCGGTTTGCATCAGTAACATCCCCTTGTTTACTGAAGTTGTGTCTGATGTCAGTGCGATGTTTGTTTGCTCATGACATGTTTGTCATTCACTATGTGATTCGTGACACCACATCAAAATCTATTTACTGTCACAACAAAAATGCTTTAAACACTTACTTGACAAAGTTTTTCTGGACACCATGTTCCCTGTGGCTGTGTTGCGTTTCCACTTAGTCTTCTTGCATAAAAAGCAGATGGGTGGCAAAACATTGGAACTTGTTTCTCTTTCCATTTTCTGTCGTTGTGGTCTCACATTCTTTCTTGGTGAAACTGTACCAGTAGCTCTGCCCTTCTGTAAACGCACCTGTGCTTGTTCTATTCTGCGTTTGCTATTGAACCGCATGTAACACTGGGGGGTGTTATCGTGCACTTTCTGGCTTCCAGCTGAAACCCAGAAGCTTTTGAGTGATCACCTGTTCTCCATCTAGACTGTCCACTGGTGACAGGATCGTACAGTTGCAATCCATCGAATGTCAGAAAACTGTTCTAAATAGGTAAAATTTCACATTTGCAACAGTGAACAGACAATCATCTGCATGTTAAGGGAAATAACTCGCGATGAAAATAGTCGGTAAAAAGTTGTTTTTGGCTTCATTAATTCGCCAACTTTTTTGCATTCTATAATTTAGATAGGTTCGGTGGTTCTAGACTATAAAATTTTAATCTTATGTTATCCAAGTACCGTTCGCCAAAAAAAAATAAAACCATAAAAAATTTCGATGCGGTTTTCTAGCCGACGAACTTGAACAATAACTCGACGTGGCCCTCAGACTATATAGTGGTCCCCACTGTACTGCAGGAAAAGCTGCAACTAGCTGGCCTATGACCTGAGCTACCTCTCTGATTCTGACAGCGCTTTTGCTTTCCAGATCAAGGCAGGCAGCCCAATTTTCTCCTGTCTGTCTGTTGGAAGAGTGACGGTCATATTTTCTTGATTTAATACAAATCCTAAATATTTTATGTTTTTCTTAGGTTTCAACACAGACTTTTCTTTGTGGACCACAAAACCAAGCGTTGTGAACAGTGTAACAGTTTCATCAATATTCTTTTGACATTCCTCTGGACTGTCACCTTGTAGATAACTATCATCAATGAAAGCTGCAGACAGTTAACCCTAGGCTCTTAAGAGTTGCATAGACTGGCTTAAGGAGTTTTTTGTGAAAAAAAAAAACCAAAAAAACCTTGGACAGCAGGACAATCCATTTGGCAAGCAGGTATAACAGAATAACTGACCTCTCCATTCAAATTTCAGGAATTTTCTAAATTGAGGATCACTGGTACTGAATAACATGCATGCCTTAAATCCACAGAAGCCATGTAACAATTTTTTTCTTCATCAACCCAGCTGCTGACTGTAAATTTTCCATTTTAAAATGTTCATACTTTACATTCTGGTTGAAATCTTTCAAATTTAATATCAACCTATATGTACCATCTGATTTTGGTAGTAAAAAAAAAAAAAAAAAAAAAGGTGATATAACTTGTCCTTCATTCATAGAATGTTCTATCACTTTCATATTCAACAATTTCTCTGTCTGTTTCTTCAATTAAATTTCCTTGAATCTGATTTTTTGTTACACTTTGACTCTGTGGCAAAACAGTGAGTGGAATCTTTGTACCCACCACCATTTCAAGAATGAAAGGATCAGATGTCAGTTTCTCCCATTCAGGTAAATATTCTTTTAACCTGCCTGCCTGAAAAGACTCATGTCCTTCAGATGTATCTCCTTCAGATGGCTCTCTGCACTGTTTAGACATGTGGAGGGAACTCTGGTGGCATCCCCCTGCCACGAGGTCTGAACTGACCTCTGCTTCGTATGAATGCTGTCCTGCCTCGCCCCAGTTCTGGCTTCTTCCTTGGCCTCTCTCGGTCCACATGAAGTTTTTGGAAGGGTGAGTTGGAAAAAACTTCCTCCCTACTTTTGACTGAGTGAAATCCCTGCCAAGTTTTGGTGCACTTTCAATATTGCGCAAGGACACATTCAGATCATCCCCATATAGTTGATCCGTGATTGGGACCTCATTTGACCCAAGCGTTTTGTACCTCCGATTTATGTTTGGTCCAATCAAAATCTCAGTTCGTCTGTCCAATGACATTTCATGTGAGGCTTGCTGAATCAATGCCATGGCATCTGCTGTATCCTTCAGCATTTCATTGTCTACCCCAATCACCTTGTCACATATTTTGGCCAATATGCCTGCTGCTCTGGCAATCATTTTCTGTTGTTTCTGTACTCTCAGATCACTTACTCTGGTGCTGAACTCCAGGCCATTCAAAATTTCCTGGTTCATTTTGGGAACTGACAGGTTGAGATTTTCAGGCCTGATGTTTTTTTCCATTTTTTCTTTCAGTTTATCTTCCTCTGATTTTCCCTTTGCCATTTTATTCAGAGTGCTTGTCAAGGCCTCATGTTGCAGTGGTGGTCCCTCTCGTTCTTCATTTCTGTACTCCTGCTCCATCTCTTTCTGAGTGAGCGCATCAGATGAGTCATCATTTATTCATTACCATTTTTTGATTTTGCTGATTTTTCTGCATCTTTTATAATATTCTGGATTTCACTGTCAAAATCCTCATCAGCCTTCTCTTTTTTCTTCTTGGGGGAGTCCTCAAAGGACCGATCCCCCATCTCAGACCCACCAGCATGATCCTGATCCTCGGTGTCTTCAACTATTTCGTCTGCTAACTCAATGCCTTCTGAATCCATGCAAATCCGTTTCAAACCTTTTTCCTTTCTTCTCCAGTTTCCAATGAATTCCAGCCATTGCCGTTGAGTTGCCTGCACCTCATCCCATTCAGCCTTGGGAATGGCAACCGGTTCTACTTTTCCACTCCCTTCCATTAGGCGCGCTTCTTTGTCATGAAAAACTTCTGACGACGAAGGCGATCTCACCATATCGAGCAAAACCATGTGGTCGATTTACTCCTTCTTCCTAAAAGACTGGTTCACTCAAAGACGAGTAGGTCACCAGCGCGCAAGTTAAAAAACAGAGTAAAATAAAATAAAGTAAAGTGCGACTCAACCTGTTGGCTGCTGGAGCAAAATTTGGCAACAAGGGGTCGCACACGACGATTCAAAAAGTTAAAAGCAATGGCCAGATTCAGGCCCAGGTAACCATAACATATCTGGGCAAGTTAAAATGGAAAAATCAGTCAACATGCAGATCTCAAGACTGTCGTATCAATTTGATTTTTAAATGAGACTGAACTTGTGGCAATCTTGATGGCACCCGGCAGTGAGTTCCACAGCCGTACAGAACTAGGATAAAATGAATGTAAATGGCTGTCAATATCAGATGCAGGTATGGCATAAGATTGACTGCCACTTCTGGTGCTACTTTTATTCAATACTAGTTGTTCCATTGGGATATCAGTTAGTTTAGCTCTGCCTTTGAAGAAGATATTAAAAAGCTCTTCTCTCTTCTAAGGGTTTCCATCCTAATTTCTGCATGTTCTTCCTCGTATTCCCCTTCTCTCTGATGATATGGTTCCCTGTTACGAACCAGTTATCTTTCTAAATTTGGGTGTAGTCTCAATTTCTTAAAGAACCGATGTTTCCTTCTCAACAAACGTTTAGTTTTTGTATTAATCCATGGCTGGTGGTTTTTGCTTGAAGTTATTTTAGTAGGTATGTTGAAAATACCGGCTGCCAAAATTAGCATATTGTTTTTCATACTTTAGATCTGTATCATTGCAAATAAATGGACAAACAAACAAAACACAACAAGAATGAAGTCTCTATCTTCAGTCGTTTTTGAGATACTGCAGTTTAAAGTTGCAACATTTTTATGCACCTGACAAAATGAGACATCTTCCAAAAGTTTGAAAGCCAATAGGATCATAGATGATTGAGACATCTGGTTATAAATTGGTGTTCTCAATCTATACAACTTACACTCTTTGAACAAGTAAGTTCCATGGTATCAGTTTGCATGGCTTTTGTGTGATAAAGTGTCAAACTTGTAATAAATTGCAATTCAGCGCTTTTTGAATTTGCATGATGTGGGCTACTTTGAAGCACTACAGCACAGTAAGAATGGCCATTTCAGAGTTTCCAGTGGTATGGATAAACTCTGTAAGTTATACTAAGTAAAGTCATTTTTTTTCTAAGGTATCTGCTATAAAATATTTATGAAAACTTCTGAGCTATTTTGGACGGTGGAAAAATGGGGGTAGAATCACCCGCCACACACTTTAAATTGCTAAAACTTCTTAACTACTTCATAAACTGTTTCCAAATTTTGTATACAGTTTCTGTACAGTATTTCCTGTAAATGAAAGTGTAGATCTTTGTTATTTTGTACCTAACGTTTTATTTCCTGTACTAGAATAGTGGCCAACAGGGCGGAATGATGATGATGTTCAAATTAAAACCGACAGTTTTTCAAAACTTACTGACGCCCATTTTTGCGTCATATACTATATCCATGTCAGACCATAGCAGAATTTAAAGGAATCAGAGGAGGGCGAGCGCCCTAGAGGTTCTTGGGGTTAACCAATATGGCTGCACTGGCTGCCACAAAGGAGATCCCTTTAGAACCGTCAGCCCGGGTCATGCGGATATCCCTCAAACAAAAGTATATATAGGGGTTTTCTGAATGCCAGTAGGCTGCCTCCAGGAGATGGCGCAAGGGGAGAGTGCTGGAACACTGCGTAAGTGGCAGCGCTCTGACCTCATGGGCCCGGGGAGAAGGGACTGTAAGATCCTTGTACGCTTGTGTGTAGGTAGATCTGACTGTCTTGGAAAGCCACCTAGAGATCGTGCCAGCCAAGATGTCTTTGTTATTATTGGGGTTGACAGAAATAAGGACACGTCTGGGGGAGCGCCTGGGGCGTGATCGTTCCCAGTAAGTAGTATCTGAGACGCCTGGAACTAGGGCACAGGCCCATGTCTCCCCCACTCCCCCCTCTTCCTAGGATATCCGCTAGTAAGCGGATGATGAGGGAAGAAAAGGGAGTGCCTGGTTCCTGATTCTTTGCTAAGAACTCTGGAAGAAACTTCAGAGAGACAGAGCCGTCTCTGTGGAAGGCCATACCTCTGGGATCCCCGCTGAGGGCATGAATCTCACTTTGTCTTCTGGCTGAGGCCAGAACGAGGAGAAAGCAGTCTTGAAGGAGAGAAGGTCAAAGGGCAGGGTGGCTATGGGCTCAAAAGGGGGTTTTCTGAGGGCGTCTAGCACAATGAAGAGGTCCCAAAGGGGAATGCATCTAGGGGACCGAGCTTCCCTTAAGGCCACTCCCCTAGATACTTCTCTGAGAAGGAAGTCATTCTCAAAAGAAGGGCCGCTGAGCTGGCGAACGGTGGTGCAGATAGCTGACCTGTAGCCCCGAATGGCTCCCAACGATAGTTGTAGAGGGACTTGGTGCTGGCCCTACATGAGGCAGAGGCTAAGTCACGTAGTCCCTGCAGGCCCCTGCCCCTGTGAGGAAGTGTCTAGGACCGACTGGATCTGTCCAAGNAAAAATTTTTGTCAGACTTGAGAAGAGTTTCTTGGAGGGCAATTAGCATCGGCCTGGCCTCACGGCACAACAGCTGCAATTCTCATAATTGGAAGACAGTCCCCTGATATTCCAATGTATGATTGAATCCATTGTGGATGAGTCCATCATAAAAGAAATATGGTGAAAGAAAATAAATCTCGTAATTCTTCCTTTTATTCTATATCAACATCATCTGGATCCGAGAGAACTGCAAATCTGTTGAAATTTCTCTCCGCTTTTTTCTCTCGATCTGATACAATTTGTTCGGCGTTTTCTTTTTAGGTGGCGACTTGGTCTTTCCTCCAGAACCGCCAGCTCCCTTGTTGACAGCTGTAGGGTGCCCTTTGGAGGATTTTGAGGGGGTGGTCTTGTCTTGTACTTCAACGACTTCCACTCTCTGCCGCTCTGAAGTGCCTGTAGGTCTTTTTGCCCCCTGGTGGTCTGGGGGCGGGGAGTAGGCTTTGAAGACTGACTCGTATCTGAAGCGACGACTGCTGGGGTTCATCGCATGCAGTGGTTCTGCCTGAGGCTACAGACTTGGTTTCTGGCTCTCTCTCGGCAAACGAGGACTCCACCGTCTGCACTCCGATGCTGACTGTTGTTGGCTTCTTACTGCAGCTGCAAACGAGAGCCCAGCAGTTGGTTGACTTTTCATAGCAATCTTTTTCGCCTCAAAAAACGGGATTCGCTGTTCAGTCTTTATTCTCTGAATTTCCTTTTCCTTTACCAGTTTGGACAGGTCTTCGATGATGATGGGTGCTTGCCTCCACAGTTGGCACAGAGTGGTGGACTGTCACACACACCCTGGTGGACTGGCTGGCAGCAGGTACCACACACCTCTTCTTCCGTACATCTATCCCTCACATGGCCGTACCTCTGGCACTTGAAACAGCGCAGAGGTGATGGGATGTACAGTGACACTGAAACTCTCAGGTAGCCCACCGTAATCGACTCCGGGAGAGAAGTAGAGCAGAAGGTCAAGAAAAGGGTGTCAGTTGGAATCCTGTCATTGCCTTTACGCACAAGCACACGATGAACGTGGGTCACTCCTTGAGATGCCAGCTCTGACTTGATTTCAGCCTCCGACACTCCTCTCAGATCTCTGCACCGGATTACTCCTTTCGAAGAGTTCAGAGATTTGTGTGGAGACACTTTGATCGGTCGATCCACTAACGTTGTTGATTTTAACAGCATCTCGGAGTGCAGCTTGGATGAGCACTCAATCAGAAGTGACCCATTCCTCAGTCTCTTGACGCTCTTTGGCTTCCCGCTGAGGCCATTGATTCCCTTCGCAATCGCAAAAGGACTCAGGCCTGACAGAGGTCTATCTTCATCTGCTCCCTCCACAATCAGCCAGCTGGGCCAGAAGCCTGAAAGGACTCTCGTCTCATGTTCCGAATCCGTGTCCGTCTCTGTTTCTGAATCCTGCCTGTGTCTTTTTTTTTTTTTTGGTGCCATGGTGTATTCATTAGAATTCATCTCTTTTGATTCCCACCCGCCATCGAGTCCCAACAGGGGATGCCCATTTTATACGGAATTCCAGTATATCTGGGCACCAGGACTTCAAAGAGAGATATACACAGGCCTGAAAGCATCCCTGCCACAGAAGCTCCCAAACCCGTTTGACCCGAGCCGCCGCCTTCTAGCCTGAGCTAGGGCATGCACGCGACCAGCCGCTTGATCGAAGTGGGCCACTTCGACCACCTGTCTAGGGGAAGTCCAGGCCAAAGAGGTGTGTTGACTTGATGCACCGCAGTCACATCAGCGGTCTCAACCTCCAGGATCCTATATTCTCCCCCATCACAGGACGCACCGCACGGCAAACACGGTGGGCCTCAAGAAGACCACAGAGAAAAGAGGAGTGTTGGAAAGAAGACTTGAAGGGGAGACGAAGATAGAAAAAGAGCCAAATAAGAAAGGCAGAAAACAAGAAAAGGAGAAAGGCGGGTTACTATTAGTCAGGGTCCTCACCCTTAGCCTGTCTGACATGGGAAGCCTACCAGGGACATCAACTCCTTACCACGTTGCGCTTAGGCCAGACAGCATCTTCGACTTTTCAGGCCTAGAAGCATTTGAAAAAAAAAAACTAGCCTATAAGGAATATGTTCTAACAGTATTTGAGAAGGAGCACCAGGGCAGTAGGCTGCACAGGCCACTCCATCTTCAGACTTGGACCGTCAGTGAAAATTTTCTGATAGGATGAGAATTTCGAACAGAGGTCAGTATACAAAGCCTTGTATGCCAGAGAGCTGGTGGACTCTTTGCGAAAAGCTGCAAGATCAAAACGAATCTCTGGTGTGAAAAAAGGGTCCACGGAGGTTGATCTGGAAACTTGGAAAAATCGGACACAAACTCCTAGGTCTAGACCTGCATTCCCGGCGTGAGGCTGCATACGAAGACCAAACGGGCGGAATACAGTTAGGGTTGTTTTCAAATTTGCTTTGAAACTGAGGGTCAAAGACACAGTCATAGGCAGGGTTTTCAGGTTCGGAGAACAGTCTGACGTAGTAGTAATTCAAAGACAGTTTCAGCCTGCGGTTGGACAGTGAAGGTTCACCTGCCTCTGCGTACAGGCTGTACACAGGGGTGGTGCGGAATGCTCCAAGACAGAGACGAAGCCCTTGATGGTGGATAGGGTCCAAGAGTTTTAGATACGACGGTCTGGCAGAGCCGTACACACAGCACAACCATAGTCCAGTTTGGAACGGACCAAGGCTCTGTAGAGGTGCAGCAAAGTTTTCTTATCAGCGCCCCAGTCAGTGTGTGCTACGACCCGCAGAATATTCAGAGCTTTCTGGCAAGAGGTTTTGAGGTGTTTAATGTGGCTGAGAAAGTTGAGTTTTTGGTCAAAAATAACTCCAGGAATTTGGCCTCTGTGACAGCTGGAATGGGAGATTTCCCTATTTCATCCACACAATTCTTTAAAAGACATCGTCTAAAATCTCATCCAAAACTTTGTTAAAAATCTTTCCACTGTAAAATCTCAGATCCGATGAAAAATGTTAACCTCTTTCAAGAACTCAAAGATCGCGTCAGGCGGAACATCTCTGAACAAGGTTTTCATGGAATCTGCTGTAAAATGTTTTGTGTCTCACATCGTGCAGATCCCAACACTCTAAAAGAATATGTTTCATTGTGAGTGGGCACATGACACGGAATGCACCAAGGAGCTTCTTCACTCTTTAAAAGTAGGAATGGGTAAAATACGAATGGCCGGTATGCAGCCGGCACAGAACTGTTTCTTCTTTACGACCACCAGACGAAGATGAGAGAGAACTCCTTTAGGTTTGGACGGATCTGAAAGAGTTTGTTATCCGTCTGTGTATTCCAATCCTCCTGCCAGAGGTCTCTGACATAATCGTTAATTTGGGGTTTCAAATCTGAGCAGGGGATAGGTGTGTTTGACAGTTTCTCTCTTGTGGCATTCTTGGCCAAACGATCCACCATTTTGTTCCCTCCGATGCCAACATGACCAGGAACCCAAGCCAGAAGAATGTTGTAACCCTCCGCTGTCAACTTGGTAAAAAGGTCAAAAAAGTGTAAAAGTTCGGAGTGCTGAAGGTTGCGGCCAGCTATGGCCTCCAAAGCCGACAGCGAATCCGACAAACCCAGAAAGTCCCTCTTTGGAGACTGTGAGATTATTCTTAGTGCCAGAACCAGAGCTGTAAGTTCAGCAGAGTAAGCAGAAGCGTCTGAAGGAATATGTTCTAACAGTATTTGAGAAGGAGCACCAGGGCAATAGGCTGCACAGGCCACTCCATCTTCAGACTTGGAACCGTCAGTGAAAATTTTCTGATAGGATGGGAGTTTTGAACTCAGCTCAGCATACAACGCCTTGTATGCCAGAGAGCTGGTGGACTCTTTGCGAAAAGCTGCAAGATCAAAAACGATCTCTGGTGTGAAAAAAGGTCCACGGAGGCTCATCTGGAAACTTGGAAAAATCAGACACAACTCCTAGGTCTAGACCTGCATTCCGTGCGTGAGGCTGCATACGAAGGCCAAACGATGGAATACAGGTAGGGTTGTTTGCGAATTTGCTTGGAACTGAGGGTCAAAAACACAGTCATAGGCAGGGTTTTTTTCGGTTCAGAGAACAGTCTGATATAGTAGTTCAAAGATAGTTTCAACCTGCGGTTGGACAGTGAGGGTTCACCTGCCTCTGCGTACAGGCTGTACACAGGGGTGGTGCGAATGCTCCAGACAGAGACGAAGCCCTTGATGGTGGATAGGGTCTAAGAGTTTTTAGTAAGATGGTCTTGCAGAGCCGTACACAGCACAACCATAGTCCAGTTGGAACGGACCAGGGCTCTGTAGAGGTGCAGCAAAGTTTTCTTACAGCGCCATAGTCCAGTTGCTGAGCCAACCAGGGACGGACAGGGCTCTGTAGAGGTGCAGCAAAGTTTTCTTATCAGCGCCCCAGTCAGTGTGTGCTACGACCCGTAGAATATGGCAAGAAGTTTTGAGGTTTTTAATATGGCTGAGAACGTTCAGTTTTTTTTTAATCAAAAAATAACCCCAGAAATTTAGCTTCCTTAACAGCTGGAATAGTGGACTTATCCAGAAGAATTTCAGGATCAGCAAAAAAAAATGATGAAAATTGTGAAAATGGATTGACTGGGTTTTTGTACGTGAAAAGGTAAACCTGTTTTCCTCGGCCCACTGTTGAATCCTGTTGACACAAAGTTGGGAGTCGGCGCTGTATGCTGGCGTAAGAAGCTCCAACTGCGTACAGCGCGAAGTCGTCAACGAACAAAGAAGACTCAGAGCCCTGGCTTACCGATTTCACAATGTCGTTGATCTTAATGCTGAAAAGGGCAGGAGAAAGGATGCTCCCCTGAGGTACACCCAACTCCTGCCCATGGATGTCCGAGAGTGTGGTGCCAACACGCACCTGGAACTGTCGATCAGCCAGAAAGTTTTTCGATAAACACAGGCAGATAATCACGAAAACCAAGTTTATGCAAATCCATAAGGATTCCTGATTTCCACGTGGTGTCATACGCTTTTTCTAGGTCGAAAAAGATAGCGACCACATGCTGCTTATTGACAAAGGCGTTGCGGATGGTGGTTTCTAGACGGATTAAATGGTCAACTGTCGAGTGGTACTTGCGGAACCCGCACTGTTCACTGGCCAAAAGGCCATCGGTTTTCCAGCTTCCACATCAGACGGGGAGTTGACCATCTTTTCCATCAGCTTACACAGGCAGCTGGTCAGAGCTATTGGGCGATAATTTGATGGGTTGGTAGGGTCCTTTCCAGGTTTGGGGATTGGAATGATCAGGGCATTCCGCCAGGAGGGCGGGAAGCACCCTGTGGTCCAGATATGGTTATAGACTTTGAGAAGGGTCTGGAGACAGCTTTTCTGGAAGGTGTTTCAAAACCTGATAATGAATGTCATCCAGACCAGGGGCAGAGTCATTGCAGGTTTGCAAAGCTGATTTTAGTTCGCTAATCGAGAAAGGCAGATTGTAAGCTTCAGAGTTGTCTGTGTGAAATTGTATGAAGATTTCTCTCTAATTTGCTTGTTTCTTAAAAAGGCTGCAGATTTATTTAAAGATGAGGAGTTCTGCTGGATGGTGGAGGCCAACAGATTGGCAACAGCTTGTTTGTCAGTGATCAAAGCATCGGCAAGTTTCAGGTGATGAATGGAGGGGTTGGTGTTCTTCCCTTTGATTTTTCTGATGATGTTCCAAACATTTTTCTTTGAAGTTTTAGATGTCAGCCCGGAGCAGAAGTTTCTCCAAGACTGACGTTTACTGATTTTGAAAGTATGTCTCGATTTAGCACGGAGTTTCTGATGGGCTCGGGCGTTAGGACCAGAGGGTCGTTGGTATACCTGACGCTGAGCCCGTTTACGTACTTTTGAGATTTGTTGGCAGTCAAAATTAAACAGGGTGTCTTTGGCATTTGGGGTTTGTTTGAGGAAGTTGGAATGGAGGCCTTGGCGCATTTTATGAGGATATTGGAAACCGTTTCTGCGGGATCCGGACTTTGTAGAACTTCCTCTGTGAGTTCCCCACGGACAGTTCCTGCAAAAAGATCCCAGTTGCCTTGTTGAAATTTAGATGTTCTGGAACAGTGCGGCTTTCAGTTATTTTGGATTTTAGAACAATTGAAAAATGGTCACTCCCATGCAGATCGTCAAGTGCCGACCACTCATAGTCCAGGACCAGCGAGGGGTCGCACACTGACAGATCCAAACATGAGAGAGCACCAGTAGCAGAGTGGAGGAAGGTTGGAGATCCATCATTAAGACAACACAGGTCAAGCTCTGAGAAGACGTTTTCCAGAAGGAGACCTCTAGACGAAGTATCAACGCTACCCCAAAGAGGATTGTGCCCATTGAAATCGCCCAAACAGCAAAAAAAGGTCGTGGAAGCTCCTCAATCAGGCTGACCAGTTCTTGTCGACTGATGGATACAGAAGGAGGCAGATATAGACAACAAATAGTGACCGTTTTATGCAGAGAGACTCTCTGGCAGCTAAAGCTTGGAGGGGAGAAACTGAGGTAGACAGGGCTAAACAGAAGAGATTTGTGGATAAGCAACGACACACCACCCGTCACTCCAACTGCAGAAGGCTGTGCTGGTTTAGAAGAACATTAAAAACCGATAAAGAAAAAGATTTGTCAGAGCGTATCAGAGTCTCTTGAAGAGCTAAGACAGCAGGTTTTAAATGTTGACAGAGGAGCTGCAGCTCTTCAAAATTAGAATTCAAACCTCGAATGTTCCAGTGAGATACTGAATCCATGAGGATGGAGAGATGCCAACAGACTTCTCAGTCCATTACTGTCTCATCATCATCCGACTGCAAAGGAGAATATGGATTGTGTGTTTCCAAACTTGAATGTCTTTTCTCTGGACTTTTTTTTTGTTTTTGGAAGCTCCGGAGGCAGATGATGGGCAATCCACCTCAATGACCTCTACACCAGAGGGCTTCCCTGGGATCGTGCATTGATGAGGCACCGCTTGGGGGCCGCGAGTGCCCCTGGGAGAAACAGGGGGTTTTTTGGGGGAAGGGGAGCTGTTAAAGCAGAGGGTCTCCCAACCTGTGTCTGCTGGGCAGAAATGGGAGGCAGCAGGTTTTACGCCACCACTAAGGGAGTTTATCACAGGGGTAGCGGATTTCTTGCCTCCGCTGGGGGCAGATGGTTTCGATTGCAGAGTCTTGGAAAAACAAAAGGTGTCTGTCTGACAGGAGACAGATACTGAAGAAACTTGTTTCACAACCTGAGAGTAGGACTTGTTCGGATGCGGCGGACTGCCCAGAACCAACCTTTTTGCCTCGTGGAATGGAATCTTTCTTTCTGTCTTCACCCTTTGGATACTACTTTCCTGGCGCCAAACCGGACACTCTCTAGAGAGGAGGGGTGGCCGCCTCCGCAGTTTGCACAACGCGCCGGATGAACGCACGGCATCTCGTGGCTCGGTTGGCAGCAGACGCCACAAATCTCCTCCCCAGAGCATCGATCCCGCACATGGCCAAACTTCTGGCACCGGAAAACAACGCATCGGGATGGAAACATACAGGCTAACCTTGACATTCAAATAGCCCACCTTGATAGACTGTGGCAGCGAAGGGGTGCAGAAGGTCAGAAAGAGGGTATTTTGTTGGCACTCTTTCAGAACCCTTACGAATTGTGACTCTTCGCACATCCATGACTCCCTGGGATTTCAGTTCGAACCTTATCTCATCCTCCGATACTCCTTTCAAGTCTGGCAGCGAATGACCCCCTTTTTGAAGAATTTAGGTTCTTGTGAGGCGACACTTTGATTTTTCGGTCAGCAAGAGTTGTAGATTTCAGGAGCCGATCTGATTGACATTTTGTACCACATTCCACCAGAAATGAGCCATTTCTCAGACGTTTGATTGATTTTAGGTTTCCTGACAGACAACTAAAACCTTTTTGGATTGCAAAGGGGCTGAGTGCAGACAAAGGTTTGTCTATATCGGCGCCCTCCACCACCAACCACGAAGGCCAAGATCCAGATTCTGTTCGGATTTCTGAGTCCGAGTCAGAATCATGATCACCATCTGATCTCACTTTGTCTCTCTTTCTCCTTTGGAAGGGAGTTTAGATATTGAGGCCATGGTATATGATTTAGGAATTCGTCCCTACCCTACCCACCCACCATCGAGTCCAACTTAGGGGCCAGGGCCAGAAAAACTCTTGTCTTGGACCCCTTCCAGGTTTCAGGAGGGATATACAACAAAGCAGCGCCAACTTACCCTATCCCCCCCGATTATGCCCAGCTCCCGGGAACAGAGAACTGAGCACTGCAGGGGTTACCTTGGCCAGCTGGGGGACTGCCCGTTTTGACCTAATCCCATGCAGGGGAAGCCGGTTGACACACACAGGCCCATGTGTGCCTCCTGTCTAGGAGAGGTCCGAGCCAAAGTAATGTGTTGAGGGCGCTGGCCCTCTCAATCACCAGGATCTCATCCCCCTCCGTCACAGGTCGCACCGCACGGCAAACGCGGCGGATCTTAAGAAGACCACAGAGAGAAAAAGAGTGTGGGGGAAAGAAGACTTGAAGGGGAGACGAAGATAGAAAAGAGCCAAATAAGAAAAGCAGAAAACAAGAAAAGGAGAAAGGCGGGTTACTATTAATCAGGATCCTCACCCTTAGCCTGTCTGACATGGGAAGCCCTACCAGGGGCATCAACTCCTTACCACGTTGCGCTTAGGCCAGACAGCATCTTCAACTTTTCAGGCCTAGAAGCATTCTAAAAAACTAGCCTATCTTCAAGTATTGATGCCCCCGCCAGCAAAGCCTAAGGGATCACAGGACCACGCAAGCCCTCCGACGGACTGTCACCACGTTCCAAACCACCGTATATATATGTTAAAAAAAGATTAAAAGCAAACCTCTCCAAACCATTAAAAACAGATTAAAAGAACCTATCCTAGGATTAAAAACCAACACGTTGAAATAAGATAAGACAACGTTGCCCACAGCCCAGCCGACCGCAAAGGGCCACACCAGGGCCGTCACCACGTTAAAAAAACAACCACAAGGCAGTCATTCATTCACACAATTCTTTAAAATACGTCCCAAAACACATCCAAAAGTTTGTTAAAAATCTTTCCACTGTAAAATCTCAGATCCGATGAAAAATGTTAATCTCTTTCAAGAACTCAAAGATCGTGTCAGGCGGAACATCTCTGAACAAGATTTTCATGGAATCTGCTGTAAAATGTTTGTGTCTCACATCGTGCAAGTCCCAACACTCTAAAAGAACATGTTTCATTGTGAGTGGAACATGACATGGAATGCACCATGGAGCTTCTTCACTCTTTAAAAGGTACGAATGGGTAAAATACGAATGGCCGGTGTGCAGCCGGCACAGAACTGTTTCTTCTTTACGACCACCAGACGAAGGTGGGAGGAACTCCTTGAGGTTTGGACGGATCTGAAAGAGTTTGTTATCCGTCTGTGTATTCCAATCCTCGTAGGGGGGGCCGGGTTGGGTATCAGGCGACAATCCGATTGGGAGATGGCCCACTCCCTGGTTTGCGGATTGTCTGCAAAGAGGGAGGTAACTGGGTGCTTCCTGCGGGTCCCGAGGAGGGAGCCGAAGGGGGCCGCATTGGGCGCCGGGGGAAGGTCTTGACCCGGCGGGGGGGGAACGGCGTCTGCACCCCTGGCGCGTATTGCCGGACTCTCCCACAGCGAAGTGAGGGACTGAGGTGCGACGATCCTGAGTTTGCGTTGGGCTGGGGGCGGCCTAACGATCTCAGGGAAGGCCAAGATATCGGCAGAGGGAGGGGCTTCCCTCGACACCAAGTCCGGTCGAAACCGCTCAATGGTGCGGATATCGTAAAGGGGTGAGAAGAGCTCCTCATCGTCGTCGTCCTCCGGCTGTGGGGAGTCGAATTCCTGGGAAAGTTGGTCTTCCTCAGGGGGCATATGCGCGGGTGAGTGAGGTCCCGCCCTCGTTGGGTGGTGGCGGGGGGGAGAGGGCGGGCCCCTCGTGGCTCTGTGCTCGGCAGACGGGCTAGGGTGGGAGAGCCGGACTGCCGATCGGACAGCGCCCGAGGTGGGAGACCAAGGTCGACCCAGGTCTGCGAGATTGGGTGCCACAAGCGACCATATAGCTGTTCTGGTTGGGAGTGGGTATTAAGCCACTGGTCTCTCTCGGGGGCATACAGCCACTGGTCCCCGGGGAGATAAGCGGGCTGTGGCGGCCCAGGGTACTGCGCAGATAAGATAAGATAATGTTGCTTATAGCCCAGCCGACCGCAAAGGGCCATATCAGGGCTGTCACCACGTTAAAATCAACTCACAGGTCATTCATCCACACAATTCTTTAAAAGATATCGTCTAAAATCTCATCCAAAACTTTGTTAAAAATCTTTCCATTGTAAAATCTCAGAGGGTACTGTGCAGGGACTCCCCGGGGACCGGGGTAACCTTGAGCAGCAGGGGGGGGGATAGTGTTCAACCATGGTATGTCGTCCCCCCCCCCCCCCCCCCCCCCCCCCGGGACCCAGGGGAATAGGGCCGGTTACCCGTGGTTCCGCTGGTAGATCCTCCCCCCAGAGGAACGGGACCGAGGACGTTGCCCAAAAGGGGGGCCGAGTAAGTCGGACCCCCAACGTCCTGAACCCCTAGGGGAACCTGCGACGGGCGAGCGGGGTTGGTCGGCCGTCTTTGTGTATGTTCACAACCGGTGGAAGCACTCGGTGTTCCCATATGCCCAGAGTTATGGTCATGTGCATGGTCGTGCCATGACGTGGCCATAAAACTACGTCCGGAGAAAACGGGACGCTCCTCGTGCAGGGGTGTTGGCTGCACCTGTGCACGGTGGGGAAGAGCGTCGTGAGAGTCCAGATGGGGGGGACACGTGGACCCACGCGTCTCATAAAGGCGAGTGACTGGTGGAGGTTCCAGCCCAAAACCGTCACCCGTGCCTGTCCGCGCCCCAGCAAAGGTCCCCGGGGGCCCGAGGGTCGCGTGACTCGGCATAGTAAATGGATGTCTGACTATGCGCAGGAAAGCTAGAAGGCAGGGTGGCTGGAGGAGAAGCGGAATCCCGCTTGGATGTTTTGGCTTGAGTGGGTCCCTTAAGGGGGGCCTTGCCCTTTGATTTTCTGGGCAGGTTGAACGATAAGCCTTTGGAAATAGCAGCCGCTTGCCTTGTAGCTTTCGAACGCAATGGTCGTGCGTCGGGCGGTCGGGTAGAGGAGGGAGAGTCCCGCGTCCCCTCCGCGGGAAGGTCGTCTCCAACCACCGCGGCCGTCCGTTCTCCCAAAGGAAAGAACGGTTTGCTCCGAGTTGGAACCAACTCGTGGGTCCTCCGGGAAAGTGAGCGAACTCTGAACGTCAGAGCTGCTCGGCCCAACCGAGTCCTTCACCATTTTGGGCAATGGTGCCGAGCAAAACCGGAGCACACGATCGATTGTAACACGACGGTCGATCGAGGAGGGTATACAGGTCGATCGACTGTGCGCACACAATAGCAATATAAAGGTAAATGGCGCGCACAATGGAAATATAAAGGTAAAAAGCTCGCACAGTGACAAAAAAAACGCAGCAGCGATGAACGAAACCGTGCATGAGAGCAACGACAGTGGCGTGAACCAAAAGTGCTGAGTAACGCCACGTGTAAAAGCAATGCCGAAGGGCGATCGCGATCGCTACGCACACGAAGCCGAAGCGATCGAAAAATGTGGCAATGAATGGGAGGCGTGTAAACAAGTGTAGGAAGCAAATTCCGAATGACAAACCACGTGTATAGCATGGGCTAGAAAGCTGGTGCGACAAGTAATGGAGACCGGCGCAAAACAAGATGGCGACGAGACCGGCCCGCGATCGTCGCAGAGGAGATAGTGGGATCATGGTACAAGTGACGGCGAGATTAGAAATCGGAATTTAGGGGCGAAAAAGGGCCGTAAAGGCGAGTGAGAATGCAAGGCCGATGGACAAAAGGAGGCACAGAAAACGCGATGAACGTGGGCGATGGAAAATGCCGATCAACCTCGAACCAGTTATGCGAATAGGCAAGAACCGGGAGCACCACGATCGCGAGAATAATTCAGTAAATAAGGTTAGAATGCTAGCCCACCGATAACCTCACACATCAAGATTACTCTGAGAGATAAACGCAAGCCACAGATAAATGAGTACAGAGTGCGAACACAGCAATCTTTACACAAAGGCAAAGTATAGGCGAGACAGAGCACAAGACTTATCTTGCTTGGGCGACAGGCCGAAGTAGAATGACGTACAGTACACGATCATCGGCAACTTCCGTAGGCGGAAGTAGGGTGGGCGTCACGTGACTCTCTTATGACTGCATTTGCCACAAAACTTCGGCCTGACAGAGCTGAAGTAGAATGCTATGGTCTGACATGGTATAGTATACGACGCCAAACAGCTTTTTGCTGTCGTTTGACCACCCTTTCCCACAGGTTGCTTTCAGCTGCTGTTTGACCACTCTTCCCCACTGGTTGCTCACAGCTGTCCGGCCTAGATGAAAATCACCCTCTTTAGTGTACAGCCCGCGCGCGCGCTGCTGCTGACCCACGCTGTGACCTCAACACTGTGTGCGGAAAGTGTGGAGCGTGGGAACAGTGCTTTGGAAGTCTCAGACTGCGAGAAAATGTGTGATTCTTGTGCTGTTGTTTACTCTGGTGTTTGATGATGTTCGTGCCACACATATACCCTTTGGATATAATTTACTTTCTGTGTGATTTGTGTGAGTGTTCTCCTTTATTGTGCCAATTTATATAACTTGTACTTTCCGCATTTGTGTTCATTGCTGTTTTATACAGCGGGAACTGTGCATTCTGATCAGTTGTCAGTGGATAGCCCAGTGCAGGGTGCCACATCGTAGCGTGGGAATGGTGGTGCTGAGACAGATCTTTTTGTGTGTGTTTTTTCTACTTTCTGTGCGTCATACATTTACCAAGTGTTTTTTTTTTATTTTTTTGCTCTCTCTCTCTCTTTCTCTCTCTGCATACATGAGAGTGAATGTGAGCAAGTGTATACCCAAGCGTGCCTTCATTGTAGAATGGGCCATAATACCAGTGATATTTTCTCTCTCTCTCTGTGCGTGTATGATGCGTACGTATGTGATTTGTGTAGGCGTACTTCATTCTGATCTGTGCTATGTGTGTGTATGTTTGTAGCACTGACAATGGCAGAGATATTTGCACACAACTTCAGTGAACATAACAGACATGTACATTTGTTGTGTCATGTGTGCGATAAATGCTAGACTTTGTGTTAACCCCTTGACTTCTGCTATTTTGTATCAGTTTTGTACTTCTGTGTGCCGGAGCAAAATCTGACTTTTTGCGGTAGGTTCACTATTTTGATCTGTGCTCATTTTTTTTTTGTAAAGATATCTCTTAGTTTTTTTGCATGTTTTCTTCTAATACCCAGGGCTATAATATCCCCAATATTATTATTAGATTCCGTTTCTTCTGAGTATGACAAATAATCTTATAATTCAACTTTTTACCAAAAAAAATTACTTTGCAAGCATACATAACCCACAGCAGCAAAACAAAAAAAACATACAAACCAACAAAAAGTGGTTTTAGTGTTTACTGAACACCTGTGTAAATATCTGGTAGTGCATTTACAACCCACAATTGTTGTTTTATATGATAAATCTAGGTATTTCTGGGGTACAGTACAATCCAGGTATCAAGGGACACAATTTTGTTTTCTTAGACAGGTTCACTAATATGCCCACTGCTCTTTCAATTCTTGACATATATCTTAGATACTTGGCAAATTCTCTTGTCATATCCTTGGCTACAGCCAGATATCACAATAAATTGATTTTGTATGTACTGAGTAGACCAAATACATATATAATGATGAATGTTTTGTTTGAAAAACACTTTCAGAACAAAGACAAAATATAGCACTAAAATCACTATGAAATACCACAAAAAAAACTGGTGTTAGTATCCACTGAACTTCAGGACAAACATCTGTACTCGCAATAAAAGCTTGATAATTTACAATTTTTTTTTTAAACCCCTATCATTGGGGGCACTCCAGTCCAGGTAGTTTGTGTGCCAGAGCAAAATGTGACTTTTTGTGGTAGGTTCACTAATGTGATCCTGATGTATTGGTGGAGATACCTCTTAGATTTTTTGCATGTTTTCTTCTTATACCCACAGCTATAATATCTCCAAATAATATTAGATTTTGTTCATTCTGAGTACAAAAGGTAATCTTATAATTCAACTTTTTACAAAAATTACACTTTGCAAGCATACATAACCCCACAACAGCAAAACATAAAAAACATACAAATCCAGCAAAAAGTGGTTTTAGTGTTTACTGAACACTGTGTAAATATCTGGTAGTGCATTTACAACCCACAATTATTGTTTTATATGATAAATCTAGGGTATTTCTGGGGTACAGTACAATCCAGGTATCAAGGGACACAATTTCGTTTTCTTAGGTTCACTGATATGCCTATTGCTCTTTCAATTCTTGACATATATCTTAGATACTTGGCAAATTTTCTTGTCATATCCTTGGCTACAGCCAGATATCACAACAAACTGATTTTGGATGTACGGAGCAGACCAAATACATATATAAACCAGTGTCACTTTCCATGACTTTGTTTTCTGAATCCAGCAACATACCAGAGAGGCATCACTGCAGCCCAGTAGTAGTTTGTCTTCAGCTGGATTCCTGGCTTGGCATGCTACCGTTCCCTTCAGTGGAACGGTCACCACCGCCTCCCTCTGTATCTGTAATGTAATATGTTGCCATGTGATATTACAGCACGGCATCTCATAGGATAACATAGTATGGGATGGGTGGAGTGAAAAGGAGTGAAATGAATATGACTGTGAAATAGTCATGTGAAATGCAGTGATGTCATGTAAAGACAAACTACCCCCTATGACACAAACTTAGTGAAAACACACTAAACAACAGATTCTTCTACCAACTGCTCAGGAAAGACTTTGTTCTCATCCAGGTTGTTTTGTGTTAATGCTTTTAATTATTGATTCACAGCAAGGGACTATAGGCTGGATAGTGCAGGCAGTCACATATTGCCCAACTGAATCACGATTCAGTGTTCTCAGTCAGGGCTCTAGACAGGATCTGTCATGTAAGGTACATAGATAGGACTACAGATTTAATGAATGGAGGGAGGAAACACAGTATTGTCATGCTACCAAGTGTTTTGCCGAAAATGTCATGTCCTTAGATAGGTTCCATCAAGTGAGTATAATATTAACCAGGGGTCTGTCATGTCACGTCTGAGCAACTACC
>JADBJO010003432.1:60342-160342 GCA_016801955.1 Conus betulinus | reverse complement strand
GTTCAACCGGACCTCTGCCGTACAGGCTGTAAACCAGGGGCTGGTGGGGAATGCTCTTGAGACAGAGACTCAAGCCCCTTGATGGTGGATAGGGTCCAAGAGTTTGTGAGGTTTTAGACTGTCTTGCCAGAGCCGTAGAACCCGAGCACAACCATAGTCCAGTTGGGACCGGACCAAGGCTTCTGTAAAGGTGCCAGCCAAGTTTTCAGCTTATCAGTGCGCCCCAGTCAGTCTGCACTACTGACTGAGCCGCAGAATATATTCAGAAGCTTTTCTGGCAAGAAGTTTTGAGGATTTTAATGTGGCTGAGTCAATAAGTTGAGTTTCTTTTTTGTGTCGCAAAACATGAATACACTCCCAAGAGATCTGGCCTCTTTGACAGCTGGAATGGGAGATTTCCCTATTTTGACTTCACAGTATCTGGAAAAAACTGGACGAGAACTATGATGGAAGTGAACGCACTGGTCTTCGTCGTAAGGAGAAAAAAGTTGAAGCCCAGTTTCAATCCACCCACTGATTGAATTTTTATCTACACACAAGCTGGAGCCTGCGCTGGACACTTGGTGTTACAGGTTCTCAGTGTGGTAGTACGGACAGCAAAATCACTCTGTATCCACAAACAAGTGAGCGCAGTGTGTTGTCTGAACCCCTGTTGAACTGACTTGACAATGTTGTTGATCTTGATGCTAAACGAGGGCAGGAGGAAGTATGTCCCCCTTGTGGAATACCCAAACTCCTGCTCTTATGAAACATCTCAGAGAGAGTGGTGCCAGACCTGGACCTGAAACTGTCGTCTTCTTGCCAAAAAAATTTTGAATGTAAAAGTGGAAGTGTCGACCCTGAAAACCCGCAAAGATACATGGGATCATGAAGTAGATCCCAGTGACTTCCAGTGTTGGTCTCGTAGGCCTGTCCCAAGTCAAAGAAAATTGACCACTGCATGCTGTTTGTTCAGAAATATAGCCTCGTTCCGAAAGCGTAGATTCACAGATGGATTAAATGGTCCACTGTAGTCTGATGTTTCGGCTGAACCCCAACTTCTGTTTCTATCGCCAACAATCAAAGCCCATCGGTTTCGAGTTTTCCACATGACCATTTTCTCCATCAATTTACAAACACACAGCTGGTCAATGCTATCGGGACAGTAGTTTGATGGGTTAGAATGATCTTTTCCCCCAGATTTGGGAAGTAGGAAGATGGAGTGGCTTTTTCGCCCAAGATCTGGGTGGAAAAGAATCCAAGTAGTCCCCCAGAGATCTGGTTTGTATACGGTAGCAGGATGTTCAGACCTTTCTGGCGGAAGATGGTTTCATAAGTTTATAATGGATTTTCATCTATACGATGGGAGAGGAATCGTTGCAAAGAAAGTAAGGCGGATTTTCAGTTCGTGTTTTTAAAGTTGAAAGGGAAAGATTGTAGTCTTCCATGTTCGTCGTGGACAAAAGTGTGCAGGGGTGATTTTTCTTTTAGGGCTTTGTTTTTGACCAAACCTGGCTGATTTTTTAGAAGAGGAGGAGACTTCTTTCAATGGTGATCTTAGCAGCACTTAGCAAACTGCTTTTTTCTTCTGTTATTAAAGAGTCAGAAAAACTGCTGAGAAATGGTTCACAGTGGTGACAGGTGTTCTTCCCCTTTAATTTTCTCTTGATGATTTTTTCTACATTTTTTCCTTCGATGGTTTTCGGATGCTGCAGACTTGAGCAAAATCTATTCCAAATGATAAACGTTTTCTGGTCTTACCATATGTGTTTTGGATTTGGCCCTCAGTTTTGGGATGCGCTTGGGGACGTTAGGATTGAAGGTCTGCAAGAGGAACCTACGTTGAGCCTCTTTTGCGGGTTTGTTAAATTTCCTGCATAAGCAGTTGAATACGAAAGACCAGCGACTTTGGCATTAGGGGTTCTTGGAAGATTGCGATGGCTGGTTGACTTTTGCGCAATTCAGTACGAAATCTGGGACAGACTTCCTGCCGGATCTCATTTTTCTTTGCAGGATTCGTGTCCTCGTTCCAGATTCATAAAAAACTTAGTGGCAAAGAGGTCCCCCCATCTGCTTGTTGAAATTGAGGGTTTTATTCCTGGTAAGAGACTCACTCTCTTTGCATTAGTATTACTTGGAAGCAACTTAGGAAATCCCAGGGTCCCTACAGGCAGGTCTCACTCAACCTCCCAAACAAAATCCAAAAACAAAGATGGTCACACAGACGAAGAAGATCTACGACAGGAACTGTGTGTGCAATTAGCACGGAGTGAAAGTAGAGTTGGCGATTTCCCATTCAAGACTTACCACAGACTTCAAGCTCCGAAAAACACTTCCTCTAAAAGCAAACCCCTTGCTGAAGATCTCTCACTTCCCCATAGAGGACAGTGGACCATTCAGAATCACTCAACAGCAGGAAGGGTCGGGAAGCTGCTCCAAGTGCGAGATGAGGTCCCGTTTGATGACCAAGATATTTGGAGACAGATACAAGCTACAGATAGTAACTGTTTTGTGGAGAGAGTACCCCGAGCTGCAACACCTGAAAGCGGGAGTCTGCCAGAGCATCCACTGGGCTGTACAGAACAGAGTTGTGAATGAATACCAGGCTACCCACCAGAAAGCATGTGCCAGTTCAAGCAGAGTGTGCCAGGTAGATTTTAGAAAGCTGTAGCCAGAACGAAAGTGAAAAAGTTTTGTACAAACTTCAGAAGAGTTTCTGGGAGGGAAACTATACATCACGCCTAGCCTCAACGGAACAACAGCTGCCATTCTTCATAATTGGAAGACACGTCCCTGATATTCCATTGCAAGGGGACGATCCATTGTGGATTGGAGGATTTTAATCATCAATGTCTACTGTCCTTTTCCTTTCCTGCATATATAGAGGTTCAAACGCATTGCAGCGTTGGGCTCCACCTTCTTAAGCCTTGTTGGTGGAATCTGAGGTTTCCTTCTTACCTGGAGGGGAAGAGCTCAATGGGGTCTTGGATTGGAATGATGGACGGGGGCTTTTCTCTGCACTCACCACTGCCACCCCCCCCCTTGCTTAAGCTACCTGCCGGAGGATCCGCTCCTTAGGTAGGTGGTTTTTGGCTTCTTGGGGGACCATCGTAAGGGCGGTGTCACCCCCTTGCTGGGACGCGCCCGCCCACAACAGCCGCAGGATTAGTGGATGCCACTGAAAGCATCCGTGGTGGGTTAAGGCCCACACCAAAGACATTTCCCTTGCAATGTTTTGAAGCCGGAAGACATTTTCGTGGTCTCAGACCAGAAATGGGTCCGTCGGAACGATGGCTTCTATTGACCTGAGGTACTCTATGCTATTTTTTAACACTGTCGAGAAAAGGAGTGGGTTCCCTTCTGCTCTGCACCACTTTTTGGCTTCGAAGAATGAAATCTTTTTCTGTTCTAACGCGCTGGATTTCACTTTCAACTCGCCAAACAGGGCAGTCTCTCTGAAAAAAGGAAGGGTGGTCCTAGTCATCGCACTGTCCGCGATTCCGTGGGCTAGCATCCACATCATGAACTGCTTTGCTGAAGGTGGCACACACTCTGTCTCCCGGGCATTTGTCATCATGGCCCGTCAACTCAGTGACCTTTGACGCACCTCAGGTTGGGGATCTGGGACATACAGGGCTTACTTTCACTCTCAGGTACCCCACCTTATGGGACTCTCTAGAAGAGTCGGTTTCGCAAAGGTGAGGAACAGAGTGTTAGCTGGTTTTCTTCCGCACTTTTCTGGAAAGTCGCCCTACTGACCTTACCAACTCATTGCTCAGCCACTCAGCTCTTTATTCTCTTTCCTCAGCACTTCATCCTCTAAAACAACCTCGCGGCCATGGATTGAACACCTGCGTATGAGTTTAGAGCTTTGTGAGGGGACACTGGATGGGTATATGTTACAAGAAGTTGCTGGTCGCAATAACGTTTGTGCCGAGGGACCTGTCCTCGAGTCGTAAAGTAACCAGCAGAAAGGAACTATCCCTCGGACCTGCTCATGATATTTCGGACTCGCG
Source organism: Conus betulinus (assembly GCA_016801955.1). NCBI lineage: Eukaryota > Metazoa > Mollusca > Gastropoda > Neogastropoda > Conidae > Conus > Conus betulinus. Next base: position 156,347 of record JADBJO010003432.1, on the reverse strand, counting down.
AGTACAAGACTTTCACCCCTTGCATATCGCAACAAAGGATCACACCCTTTGGTAATAGTCGTTCACTATTGTCCCAACCGGATTATCAGCAATGAGGGCTCAACGAACTACGTCTTCCTGGATTGTGCGTTGCGAGCTACTGCGAGTCCGGGTCCCTGGAAGGGTCGAAACCCAGGTTTCTTCTCTTCGGTTAGTGTTGACGTGATTGGCCTGATGCTTGTAATCCCGGCGAGTAAACGGGTCGACACCAAGGAGCGCTGCGTGTGGGAAGATTAAGATTAGGATTCCATTCACTCGTCCCGTCACCAGCCGCGGTTATTCTCAGGACTGTCACCAGTTCCGAACTACCACCTATATATGTGAACCAAAGATTAAAAGCACAAACTATCCCAACACATTCCCATACAGATTCACGCCCTCTCCTAGGATAACAACCCCACCGTGAAATACGTTAGAGACCCGTTGCCCACGCCCCGCCGTCCCGCACGGGCCCACCGGCCGCCCCCGTTGAAACACAACCCACACGGCGCAGTCCTTCACCAGTTCTTTAACTCCTTCCCCACCACACCTCCCCAATTTGTTACCAAATCTTTCCACTGTAAAATCTCCGATCCGATGAAAAATGTTCCCCTTTCACTTGAACTCAACCGGCTCGTATCCTCGCCAGACAGTCTGCCAAGGATGTGGTTTATGGAATCTGCTTGTAAATAGTTGTGTCTCTTCCTCTCATTCGGCTAAGTCCAAACTCTACATTTTACCAGTGACAGTGTTCTGTGCGTGGGATACACGGTAGCTGGAATGCACCCAGTTTGGAGTTTCGTTACACCCTTTATAACTTGGTACCTGATTTGGGTCAATCGACTCTCCTGTCCTGTCGCGCGCAGAGCCGGTCATTTAGAACTTGTTGACTTCACGTGATCCGTCTCCCCCCAGACCGACCCCAGATTGCATGAGGACGCCCCTTTGAGGTTTTGGTATCTGGCATCTGCATAAGAACTTTGTCTTAGCGTCTGTGCTTTCAGTACTCCTGCCGAAGGTCTTGACCTAATCGTTAATTTGGGTTCAGATATGCGCAGGGGGGATAGGTGTGTTCTGATTCAGATTCTCCCTCTTTTGCTTGAGCTATTCTTGTGTCCATTTCAACGATCACAACCATCTCTCGTCCTCCGATTGGCCAAGTCTATGACCCAGATCGCGGAACCCACAGCCACGGAATTGAATAGTTGACCTACTCCCCCTTTCAACTTGTGCCGTGCAAAAGTTAGTTATCAAAGTGTTAAGCTTTGGAGATTGCTGACCAGGTTTTCGGCCACAGCTGTTGGCCTCTTCTAACAGCGGCTACAGTGTCAACTCGACCGAACCCGATGTCTCCTCTGGTGTGAGCTTATCCTTCAGGGCCAGAACTCAGAGCTGTAAGTTCATTGCCAGATGCTGTCATCTTTGCCTCTGCGTCGCTGTCATATGCATTTTGTTTTCCATTTCCGGATTTGATGAAGCGCCGACTACCCGGGCCATTTATTTGTGTGACCGTGCCATCCATCTCTGGACTTGGAACCGGCATGTGCCCCTGTTGATCGTGTATGGAATTTGGACAGCCAACGTCAGAAAGCCTGATGCCCCCGAGTTGCCTCGCTGGTCCTCTGTTTGCCCCCTGCTGCAAGATGCGAATTATTCCGCGATCTCTGTGTTTGTTGCCAATAGTTGTCCACGGAGGTGATCTGGCAAATAGTAAAAATCGGCCACACCTCTAGGTCTACTGCCGCTTCCGCGCGTGAGGTAGGCATTCCAGGAGCCCCCACGGTGGCTAGTTCGGGTTTTTCGCATTCGTTGCTTGTATACCTGAGGGTCACCAGATAAAGTCATTTTATGGAAGTGGTCTTCCAAGTCGTCTAGTATGCGTCTACTCGTTCAAGACAGGTCGCCTGCAGTTGGCCCAGTTGCAGGTTCACTGCTCTGCGTGACGGCTGTACACAGGGGTGGTGGGAAGGACACTCAGCAAGTTAGACCCCCTCGTAAGACCCTGTAGGGTTTGTAACTTGGGTCTCGACTTTTAGATGACGCGCGCTAGCCTGGCGCGTCAATTGTGTATGCCTCGCGTCGTCTCACTGTTGGCATTCGAATTCCTTTAACGCCGTAATGCTCCGATCGATAAGATGAATGTGTTGCGTTCGTCCAGCCCCTCATACACGGGCTTTCCATTCCGGGCTTTGTCCCCCGTTATCACTATACAATCCTCGGTCTATCATCACACAATTCTTTAAACGGTCACTTTTGTGTTCGACCACTTCTCATCCTATAAACGTTTTTTAGGTTGTACAATACGCTTCCCTGGCAACTCTGATCGTCTAGAGCCCGCGCCACAATTCTTACCCTTTCAACGACCGCCAAGATCGGTCAGTGCGGCCATCTCTGACCCCGGTTTTCTCGGGACTGCGTAACAGTTGGGTTCACACTCGTTGCTCCGATCTCCAAACCTCTCAACAAGAAGTTTTGTTTGTCATGAGTTGGCACTGACACGGCAGCACACGGAGCTTCTTCACCTCGCTCCAAGGCCGGCCTGGGTCTACTCTATGAAGGCCGGTGTGCCAGCCGGCACTAGAAACTGTTTGTCTTCTCCGACCCACCCGACGATCTAGATGGGGGGGAGATCCTTAGTTTTGCCTGGATCTGCCGCGTGGTCTATCGTCGTGTATCCCATTCCCTGGTCCTATGAGGTTTCCATCAATCGTAATGTGGGTTTCTTAATTTTTGAGCAGGGGATTTGGTGTGTTGACAGTTTCCGTTTACGGTACTCATTCTTGGCCTTTACGATCCCCTTGTCTTCCCCTCCTCGCGTGCCCCCATGACCGTACCCTCTATATTGCCATTTGAAGCTGTTGTGTAACCCGTCGCTGTCCACGTGTAAATATCTCGGCCAAACCAGCGTCATAGTTTTCCGGCTTTGGCTGAAGGTTGCGGCCGTCTATGTGCCTCCTACCGCTGATCACGTTGCAGCGCTCCAACCCCTAGAGTCTTTCTGTCGCTTGGAGCTTGATTGGAGTTGCTCTCGCACCCGCGCCTCGCAATGTGCCGCCGTCCCGTCAGCATAGTAAGGTCTGACGGCCTAGTTGGAACCGTCCTTTGCGCAGGAGCCCACGGGCCATCTGGGGCCACAGTGGCCTATCTCATCCTTCAGATTGGAACCGTCAGTGAAAATTTTTCTTTTTCTTTTTTGTTTGATGGGATGAGAATTTCGAACAGAGGTCAGCAGACAAAGCCTCTCGTATGCCAGAGAGCTGGTGGGGGGGGGGGGGGGGAAAAAAGGCGTGTCTCATTCCCCCCACCCTGAACTCTGGTGGTAGATCAAACCCGAATGGGCTTCCTGGACCTTGTGAAAATCGGCCACGGCGGGTGATCTGGAAACTGGAAAAACGGACACAACCCTTTTCCCCCATCTGCGGTTTCTAGACCTGCATTTCCGTTCGTGAGGTGCTATCGTATACGAAGACCAAACTTGGCAGATATACTATGATCGGTGTTTTCAAATTTGCTTTGAACCTGAGGGTCAAAGACACAGTATAGGTCAGGGTTTCCGGTTCGGAGAACAGTCTGAGTGTAATTCAAAGACAAGTTTCAGCATGGACGGGGGGGGGGGTTTTTTTGGAGAGTGAGGGTCAACCTGCCTCTGCGGTACAGCTGTACAAAGGGGTGGTGGGGAATGCTCTACCGACAGAGATCCTGAAGCCCTTGATGGTGGAGTTCAGGGGTCTCAAGGTGTGTTAGCATTACAAACAGGCTCTGGCAGGCGCCGTACAGCAGCACAATGCGCACCCTAGTCCAGGCTTGGAACGGACCAAGGCTCTCTAGAGGTGAGCCGTCAAGTTTTCTTACCAGCTTCCTCGCGTAAGTGCTGTGCTACGACTCGCAGAATCATATCTAAGAGCTTCTCTGGCAAGAGGTTTGAGGTGTCAAATGTGGCTCGAAGAAAGTTGAGTTTTGGTGCGACAAGAAATTCCAATGGATTGGCCTTGTGGCAACAGCGGAATGGGAGATGTTCCCTCCTGTTGATTCGGATCTTGCAAAAAACTGACAAAAATTATGGAAGTGGAAGCCAATGTGTCTTAGTAGGCGAGAAAGTAAAGCCGTTTTCATCCGCCTTGATGAATTTTATCACACCACAAAGCCTGGAGCTCGCGCTCTGTCGACACTCGGGTACCGGATTAAAGTCCGCAAGACAGCAAAATCATCACACAACAAGTGAGCAGTCTGAACCCTGGCTGAACGGATTGGACCAAGTGTTGCTGTATGATGCTGAATATGGGTCGGAGACAGCATGCTCCCTTGTGGAACACCCAACTCTGATCATGAACCTCAGAGGCGAGGTGGTGCCAAACCCAGACCTTGATCACTGTCGGTATGACCAAAAAAGTGTTGAATTGAAATAGGGGAAGAGACCCCGAAAACCAAGATTTCATCGGAGATCATGACGAATTCAGCTTTTAAAGGTGGGTATAGTAGGCTTTCAGTGCCAAGTCGAGAATATAGCCACTGCGTGGTGGGTTTATTCAGAAAGCGTCAGCTATGCCGTAGATTCCAGGCGAATCAAATGGTCCACTGTAGGTACTGAGGTTTCAACGGAAACCGCACTGTTCTTGCGCCAACAGTGCCGCCTTCGGTTTTAAGTTTCCACATGCGGGTCTAGCGTTGACCAGTTCGCCGCTCACGTTTACAGACACAAGCTGGTCCAAAGTGTCTGTGTCCATCGGTTAGTCGTGACGGGTGGAGAGATCTTTTCCAGGTTTGTGATCAGGTAATGATGAGGGCTTTTTTTTTTGCACTTCTGGTGGTGCAGTAATCACAGTGTTCCATCACATGGTGTGTCGTACATGTAGCAGGCGTGCAGACCTTTTTGCGGCAATTATATTTTCAAAAGTTTATATGGCGGATGTGCCAGGTGACAATCCATGAGGTATGTGAGCAGCTATGTAAAGATGGAGAAGACTGTGCGCTTGTCTGCACCCCAATCAGTATGAGCCTGTCTACAGTTTTTGGGCATTCTTTATGCACTGTCTGCTTCTCGTTGACAGCCTGAGGAGTTGTGCCTTCGCTATGTCGCTGCGTTGAATATGGGCTTTAAAAATGCATACTTTTGTGTTTTCAACTATGGGTAAAACCCAAAAAATTTGGCTTCTCGTGACAGTGGAGTGGCGCTGTACACCAGCGAATGATTTCCCAGATGCATAAAGGGCGAATCATCAACAAAAAGAGAGCAATCTGAACCTTGGTTGACAAAATTGACAATTTCGTTGATTTTTTATACTAAACAGGGCTGAGAGAAAGGATACTGCCTTGTGGAACACCCATTTCTGCTTATGAATTCTGATAATGTTGTCCCCACACGGACCTGGAAGGATCTGTCTGCCAAAAACTGCTGTATGAACCACTGGGAGATTGCCACGGAAACCCATCCGATGGAGGTCTGACAGGATTCCATACTTCCACGTCGTGTCACCAGGCCTTCTCTATGTCGAAAAAAATGGCAACACACATGCTTTTTCTCTAAAAATGAGTTTCGAATGGTGGTTTCCAATCTGATTAAATGGTCCATGGTAGGAGTGATGCTTTCTAAAACCACACTGTTCCATGGCTAAAAGCCCATCAGTTTCCAATTCCACATGAGCCTACCATTTACCATTTTTTCCATCACCTTACAAACACAGCTCGTTAAGGCTATTGGACGATAATTGGTTGGGTTTGAATGATCCTTCCCTGGCTTCGGAATGGGAACAATTACGGCCCTTTTCCATGAAGCTGGGAAAGACCCAGACGTCCAGACATGGTTATAAATTTGAAGCAGAATGTTAAGACCTGAGTCAGGAAGGTGTTTTAAGAGTTGATAATGTATTTCATCAAGACCAGGAGCGGAATCGTGACACGCCTGCACAGCAGACTTCAGTTCATTTAGATTAAAGGGCAAGTTGTAGTCTTCTTGATGGGTGAGGTAAAGTCGAGCTTCTTTTTTTCTGCTTGCGTTTTGATCTTTAAAAAGGCGGCAGATTTTGACTAGAGGAGGAGTTGGTTTCTATGGTGGAAGCTAGCAAGTTAGCACAGCTTGTTTGTCAGTGATGAGTGTATCATCAAGTTTTAAATGGTGGACTGAAGGGCAGCTGTTCTTGCCCCTAATATATTTTTTTAACAACTCTCCGATTTTTTTCTTGAAATGTTTGATGTAAGCGAAGAGCAGAAATTTCTCCAAGATACTCGTCTACTTCCTTTACAAACAAAACCTCGCCTTTGCTTTTTTCCTCCGATAAGACTGAACATTCGGGCCACAGGATGCTGAAAAACTAAACGTTGGGCCCTCTTGCGAACATTGCAAGCATTCTTACAATCCTGGTTGTACCATGGCGTACCAGGGTAGTGTGCAACCCTGGTTTTTTATGAGTGGGATGGTATCTCTCGCACATGATAACAACAAATATTTGTAAAGGACTCCGCTGGGTCTTCTGATCGGAAAACGATTTCAGCATCTAGCTTATCAGTTACGGCTGAATGAAAGAAATCCCAATTTGCCCTTTTAAAGCAAAATACTGAGGAAAGGAAACAGGTTCCTTCAAAACTGGAGAAAGTATTACAGGGAAATGGTCGCTCCCGTGCAGATCATCGTGAACTGACCAATCATAGTCTAGAAACTAATGAAGGATCGCACACTGACAAATCAAACACGAAAGGGTACCATTTGAAGAGTGCATGTATGTTGGTGATTTGTCATTTAGACAACACAAGACCAGTTCATTAAAGACCTCTTCCAGCATGAGACCCCGAGGTGTGGAATGTGAGCTACCCCAAAGGGGGGAATGCCCGTTGAAGTCTCCCAAAATGAAAAAAGGACGCGGGAAGCTGATCTATTAGATCAATGACTTGTTGCTTAGATATTGTACCAGAAGGAGGACAATAAATGAACAGACAGTTATTGTTTTACTGAAAGTAATCCTGGCCGCAACAGCTTGTAATGGGGTATTCAAGTTAACTTGGCTGAATAATAAGATCGGTGAATAAGAAGAGAAACACCCCCAGTGACACCATGGCCAGTATCTGTAGGTAAAGCAGGAAAACCTACTGAACTAAAGCCCGCCAATGAAAAATCTTTTCCTGGTCTCAACAATGTTTCCTGCAGCGCAACAACACTAGGTTTGAGGCCAGAACACAACCGCTGAGTTCCTCATATTGGGCATTAATGCCTCTTATATTCCACTGAATAAGGGCCATGACAATAAAAAAGAAAAAAAGAAATTACTCCATCTCATTGTCCTCATCACACCTTCTATCTCCAAAGGAGAAAAAGCGATTGGATGTCCTCATCACCTTCTATCTCCAAAGGAGAAAAGCGATTGGAAGAAGGCGATGGAGATACCACCTTCCTGGCTGACAAAGGACGATACTTATTTCCACCCCCAGATGGACGAGGTGGAAGAGGAGGCTTCATCAGAGGTCGACTTTTGGAGTGTTTCCCAGACAAAGAGGCTACCTGTGCAGCCTTCCCAGAGGATCTGGGGTGGAGGAAGGGGGCCCAGACCCTCGAGGAGTCCGGAGGGAGGTGGATATTGAGCCTCCACCCAAGGCACTGTTTGCATTTTGTTTTCTTTTTTCACTTTCTTTCTGTGCACGCCGAGGCTCCTGTTGCGTCTGTCGATCATGATGCTGAGAGCCAGCCTGAAGTTGAACAATCTCAGTCTGAACACCAACACTGACCATGCTCCCCTTGGCGACATCAGCATATGACTTGCTGAGGGAGGACTGTCTCTTCTCCACAAGTTTTCGTGCCTCAAAGAACGAGATTCGATTCTCAGTGCGTACCTTCTGGATCTCCGACTCGGTGCGCCAAACTGGACAGTCCTTCGAGAAGGCAGGATGGTTGCCTTTACAGTTGATGCAACAGGGCGGACAATCACATGGACCTTCATGCATCGGTTCTGAGCACTTGCCACATGCCTCCTGTTCTGTACACCGGTCCTTAATGTGTCCATACTTCTGACATTTGAAGCATCGCAAAGGTGAAGGAATGTACGTGGCGACGGGAACCCTCAAATATCCGACCTTCACAAACACAGGAAGAGTTGGCGTGCAGAAAGTTAGGAAAAAAGTATCTGTTGGCACACGGTCTTGGTCTCTTCGTGCTAAAACCCGTGGACGTGGGTCACACCCTGGGAAGCCAGTTCTGTCTTTATCTCTAACTCTGAAACACCTCTCAAATCACGGCACCTGATGACGCCCTTGCTGGAATTAAATGTCTTGTGAGGTGTCACTCTGATTGGCCTGTCAACCAACATAGTCGACTTGAGAAGCAACTCAGAATGCTTTTGCTTTGCACATTCTATCAAAAAAGAACCGTTTCTCAGCCGTTTCATCGATTTGGGTACACCGGAGAGTCCTTCTACTCCTCTCGAAATTGCGAAAGGACTCAATCCATTCATCCCACAGAGTGGGGCGAGCTTCGTCCACGCCTTCCATCACCAACCAACAAGGCCAAAAATCCTGATACTGTCCTTATCTCATCATCCGAGTCCGAGTGTGATTCTGAGGAACGATTTCTTTTTCTTTTTTGCTGGGAGTGAGCCATAGTTTGAGTTTTTTTTAAAGTTCATCCCTGCCTACCCACCCACCATGGAGTCCAACAAGGGGCCAGGATCAAGGGGGAAAACCAACTCTTGACCCCTTCCAGGTTTCAGCAGGGATATACACCATAGAACGTAACTAACCTATTCCACCAAGATCATGACACACCGCGGGGACAGACGGTGAACACTTACAAGGTTTCCAAGGCCAGCCAAGAACTACCCAGTTTGACCCAACCTCACGTAGAGGCAGCCGATTGACATACACGGGCCAATGCATGCCACCTGTCTTAGAGGAGGTCCGAGCCAAAGTGATGTGTTGAGAGCAGCAGCAGGCTCTCTCAATCACCAGGATCTCATTCCCCCCCACTTACAGGATGCACCGCACGGCAAACACGGTGGGTCTGAAGAAGACCGCAGAGAAAAGGAGAAGTGTTCCAAAGAAGGCTTGTAGGTATAGATTAAAGTACAGATTAAAGAGCCCAGGTAGGTAGAAACTAGACGAAACAGAGGCTGCAGTTTCTGTGGGGAGACTTTATAGGGGAAAAAGAGATAGTAAAAGACACGGTAGGCAGAAAAATAGGAAAGATAAGAAAAAGAGGTGGGCTCAGGTTAGTCGAGAAACACCCCCGCCACGAGAAGGCCGGCCCATGGGGGCCGTGCTGGGGAAGGAACAATGGATGGCCATAGTATGGCGTCCATGAACCTGGTACCGTCCCGCATGAAAACCAGCCAGTGCACCTTAGCGACTGAATTTGGATCAGCCACTCAGCCCCTCGCCAGTAACTGTAGCTTGGGCTTCCCTGCTGCTTAAGGCAGCGACTCAAGTATCAGAGAAAAGAGTGTGGAACAGAAGGCTTGAAGGGGAGACGAAGAAAGAAAAGATCCATTAAGAAAGGCAGAAGATAGAATAGGAAAAGGTGGGTTACTAATTGTCTGGGCCCTCACTCCTAACCTTTCTGACACGGGAGACCCTACCAGGGTCATCAATTCCTACCATATGTAATGCTTAGGCCAGTCAGCAACTTGGCTATACAGGCCCAGAAGCGTTCACAACAACTAACCATTTAGTCAGGTATTGATGCCCCTGTCAGCAAAGCCTAAAAGATCACTGGACTGCGCAAGCCCTCCGACCATGGCAAGGGCCGCGCAAGCCCTCCGACCATGGCAAGGTTGCAACCCCTGGAGGGAGACATTCCTGAATTCACTGGTGAACTTGGTCTGAAAATTCTGCCGGAAGGGGATAGACCAGTGGACTACTACCAGCTTTTCACCAATGATGAAATGCTGAACAAACTGACTGCTGAGACAAACCTCTATGCAGATAAGGTGGTAGTTGTCTTGTCCACAAGGACTGTTCTGAAATGTCCAGATTTTTAGGGCTGTTGTTGACAGGCAAAAGGCACACAAGGAAGGAAACTACCCGTGTGTGTCCTTCAACCCCATCTTTACGTGTGCAGCCTTGCTTTAGGTGAACAACACCAAGAAAAAACTATTAGTTAGACTGCTGCCCTCAACATATAGTTCTATATTCATACAGTTTATTTTATCATTTTATTTTTGTTTGGGTGCGTGTTGTATGCTGTGCTTTTACCATTATTTTTTAAAAACCAATGACAGAGAAAATTCATTCTGAAACCTAGATGAACTATGTGGAACTGTGGACAATAACTGGTGAATGTGAATTTTTTGGATATATTTTAATGTGCAAAAAGTATGGGAATACAATTTTCCTTATGATTTTGATTTCTTACAATAACTTGTTTTGTTCCACACTGATATGATGGTATTATAATATGTATAGAAACTGAGTGAAAAACTAATACATCCATTTTATTGGACATAAACTTTTTGTGGTCTTCTTGGATGTGTGTGCAATTATTACCAAAAGACAGAGCATTCAATTTCCTTTGAGAAAAGTATAGGGTTTATGCACTTCTGTTTAGTAGTTTTGGAGCTAGAATTTTTTTAATTTTTACCCTCCACGACCAAAAATGCCCTGGCAAATAGTCTTTCAGAGCAGAAAAAAGGTCAGGCAGTGAATGGGTTTAATGTAATCTGTCAGTTTATCCCTGTAACGAACTCTAGCTCTAACCACCTCATGCATGCTTCTGATACATCTGTAAAGTTTACCCTTAACACCATTTTTAATCATTGTCAGGGTTCACCGACATTGTTACGTGAGCTCGTATAGATAGATCTGTTGTTTGAACTTCTGCAGGTGCAGACTGATCATGTTCCATGTCAGTGTATCTTGCGTGGTTCGCATCGGAGTCAATATTCCCTCTACGTGTGCTAATGTGAGCTGGCGAACATTTTCCGCTCACGTCGCATGCGTGTGTGTGCGTCAGTGGATATCTGTGTGACAGCACAGCTTGGGGGAGGATAGGGAGATATCTTGAACTCTTTAATGTTTTCCGTGTAAGTGGGAAAATTGGGTCATGCATCATCCTCACTATGAATTGTCCAATCATAGTTAGCCTTACGTTGAATTATCCAATCACAGCCAAGTTTACAGTAAACAGGCTGGGGGTTAGGTGAACAGTCGCTCAGTGTGTTTTGCAGCTGTTTCAGAGTGGAAGTCTCTGATGGTTTGTGTGCTGTTTCTATGTTGGGAAGTCCCAGGGATCCTTTTAGGAACTTCGTGTTCAGGGTTCTGACTTACAGATTAGTGGAGCTGCCTTGAGTCTGGAGTGGACTGATTCTGTGTTTCTGTGTAATATTCTTCTCGCTGTTGGAGGTACAGTGGAAGGACTGTTGTTTTTGTAATTTGTGAAACAGCAAGTAGCCTAGGTTTTGCTGGAGCTGCACTGAAGAGGTGGAGGGACTTGTGTCTGTTTATTTATTTGGTACCAGTGTCTTCTCTAGAGCCATGGTGCGATTGGAAAACCGGGTGAACACGCTGTGTTCTTGTTGAACTGTAAGCTGTGTACCTGAAACCTGGTGGGGTGAAGACTTTTTGCTGTGGTTGGGTGCTGTGGATGTGCCGGTCTGCTGTGGTTGGGTGCTGTGGACGTGCCGGTCTGCCGGTCCGGGGGATGGCCTTGGTGGCGCTGGACAAACCATCTCAGAGTTGGGCTGGACACGTGTTGGTTCAAAGTACGTTTGGTATAATTCAGTGTAGACATTTTAGTAATCCTGTCATCTGAACCTGGTTTGCAGTTGGATTGAGCCAGGATACGGGGTGAACTCAGAAGGAAATCCTTATTTTTATTTGTTGATTTCGGCAGCTGGAGGCCGGAAGCTGTCTAAGGTGCCAGGCAAGGGGCCATGTTAATGCCAGGAAGAGCTACTGGTTTTGTAATTTAAACAGTGTATTGTTTGCATTGAGTAGTTATGTAGATTGATATGATTCTGGGCCTGTGTGACGTGACGCTTGACAACACCATCCGATCGGTCCCACTAAAACACCAAACCAAAGAATAGATTTCAAATCTATGCCCACTCTCCCCTCTCGAACACCCCACCCCACCCCCCTTCCCCCTCTTAGAACGTTTGGTGTACGTCGCACGGCTTCGACTATCTGCTACAAGAAAAATTGCGTCACGGTAAATGCGTGACGCCTTTCGTTCTTATCGGCCTACCTCCCTTCCCCCACTCTCAACCCTCTCTCCCATGCTGGGCGATACTACACAGCGTGGGATGTGCGTTCTAACAATAGCCCACACAATAGCCCATCTCACCTCCCCCCCCCCCCCACCTCTCTACCACGTGACATAAAAAGGCAGGTTGCTGCTCTCTTCACCGCCACCACCCACCCCCTCCACCTGAGCCGCGTGCGGCCTTAACTGACACAAAGGCAATCACCCCCGCAATCCCCGTGCTCGCAGACACCTACATATGCTCGCAGACACCTATACGGACGCATGAATTAAACTGGTGCTCGCGGACACACCTATACGGACGCATAAATTAACAGGTGCTGCTTTAGGTTCAAACAATTCCTGAGGCAATTGGTGACTAGACTAAATCCCTCCCCTCTCACCCCTGATGGGTGAATGACAGGTTGTCAAAATCTGATTTGGCAAGCGAGGAATTCATATACCAGACACACGCTGAGGTGCAACTTTACTGACCCCTCAGGACTGCCTATAGTCAAGAACAGAGGAAGACAAAGAGACGCTTAGGGAAGGCCTAGTACTCCTTGACCTCCAGTCCCTTTCACTGTTCATTCCCAGGAAAAGTGAGTTGGAACTCTGTTTACATTTTTGAATCTATGTATTGATTTTATGTATGCTGTGTGTGTTTTACAATTTTGAATCTATGTATTGATTTTATGTGTGCTGTGTGGTTTAACATTGTAACTTTGTACAAATGCTTAGCAACATTTATCAAACTGATGAATGATTATTCTGTGTAGTAGTTTGCTTGCCATCATATGGCAAAAGCTCTCTCCCAGTGGTTATGATTCTTTGTGAACAATCTGACCACTGTCATTTGTGTGCACCTTGGCTTTGCCAGTATGCAACTCTGTCTGTTAAGATAATAATTCAATGATTAACTTTGATCAGGAAAACAGTATGCCTGTGGTAGGTAAAAAACTGCTACTCTGATTTATAAATACTGGTGATTATTGGAATGATTTGTAGTGTATGACTTTAAGTCTACACCACATGTGTACTTGGACTAAGCATAGCCCAAGTCAGTGTGATTTAATTCATAAGAAACATGGAAGAGTTGTTTGACTGAAACTGTGTAACATTGTATTACTGTCTCCTACCCTTTGTAAGCTTAACTTAGCCTTTAAACAAAAGTGAGATTAATAGTTATAGCAGAAACTCTACCATAGAGAAAACTTTGCTGGCTGAGTCTCACACCCCTCTGAAAGAAAGAGGAAAAGGGGTAAATGTGGGCACTCGACAAACCAGCCATCAGATTCTCATCTACAGATCAAGTTCTTTTTATCGCAGAACTGGGATCCTGGTCACGCTACACACTGCGGTTGAACCAGAAGCTGGGACTTCGCCAAAAAACCATGGGGTGACACCAGACAACAACCAATCTACACCAGTGGGGCAGTCACCAGCCACAGGAGAGATCAACTATTCTCTCCGAAGCAAAGCTAAGTTTGCTTACCACCTGGACTCAAACCCATCAGACCCTTACCCTCACTTTATGATGAAACAGTGAGAACCTGTCTATGAGTACCACTCTGGCTACAACACTGGGGTTAGCAAGCGGGGTGGATGTATAATAACCATATACATTCAGTGTAACTTAGACAGAACCCCTGTATGCCAACTTAAGCTTGCTGCACAGAGTGCAAGCGAGTAAAGTAGGAGTGAGGAAGGGCCCCCTCATTGTGGTAGTCCAATGAGAACTGAAACTCAGTCTATGGAAGTGACATGCCATTTCTTATCTATGTGTAAGTAATAAAAGTTGATGTGTGAAAGTGCACTTAACTTGTGTCAGTTCCCTGTTGTTCAATCGAATGCTGAATGTTTGAACTTCTCTCTTCAATTCTGTATCTCGGAGCTATAAACTTTTAATTAGAGTACAAGCCTAAGGAAAATTATCTCAGAGCCATTCTTCCATATTTTATCAATACCCGGAACAAATAAAAATTTCTTTGATGACTAGTACCGGAAAGTTGCTCCTTCCACCACTAGTAAGAGAGAGGGTGTAGGTGAAAAGTTAAGATAATTCTCATCGAGAAATTATTCCAAGTCCTTCCCCTGGAGTAAGCCAGCTGGATATTTTAGCTGAAGGTCAACTTTAACTCAGATTTGACAGCCCCTGAAGTGTTTTGGGGTAGTGATGTGGTGTGTTTGTGGTTGTCCCATGGTTCGGACATAGGCTATAAGTTGTAAGTGATGTTTACAGCAGTGACAGTGACCGACAGATTTCGGGCAATAAGTATCTGCATCTTTTATCTCTTGCTTTCCAAGTTACAGATATTTGGACCTTGTTCCTAACACTGGGAATTGTGTTGGAAGCCATGCATGTTTTTTTTAAGGTTGTTCTGCTATCTAAGAAAAATACTTAAATAGTGGATATGCAGTCGGACCAGGCTATAGATTTGAGTCAGACTGAAGTTTGACTTTGATTTTGTACTACTGTGTGGCACTGATATCTTGTAAAGTGAGCTGTGTATAGTCTGTCTGGAAATCTCTTTCCTTTTATACAATGAATGATGATTAGACTAAAGCTAGTTGCTAACACTGGTTATAAATTTGGATAAGGTTACCATTGGGTGCATCTTGTGATTGGAACAGATTAGTTTAAAGACAGAATATCCACAGTAATAACTTTAGACTCCCACGTGTTGTGCTCATGATGAGTGTGAATTTAGTATGTGTAGGGCCCTATGGGATTCATGATAGATTCTTAGTGTGGGATGCACCTGTATGTGTCCACAGATATCTCCCTGTACTCCTGCCTTACCTGTTGATCGGATCCCTGTGCAAGGAGTGGCACAGTGTGGACTACTGTTCCTGTTACTGCGACAGTTTTAAGTGGTACATGTGAATGTTGACGACAAACAGGGGCTGTTTTAAGGTAACAGCGTTGGACATTATTTCCAGGATCAGGAGAGTGTGCCATCATTCATCGGTTGTGGGGTAGACTACCAGTGTGTGACAGACACCAGCAGAAATCCTTAGTGACTTCAAATTTATTAGTTAATATCATTGTGCAGTGGGCTTAGTGTTGATTAATTAGTCATTGCTTGTGTGTGTCGCAAGCTGCACGGGCTTTCAAGACACTTCATCTTTTGTGTGGTGGCAAGAGACATTAAGGTGAACATTTCTTACATGTTGTGTAACTTGGTTGGGCCATTCTGTGCGAGTGTTTCGTAGCAACCCAGTTACTGGATTATCAATGGTCATGCGTGCTTTAAGTGCCAAGTTGTTGAAATGTAATCTGGTTTAGTTAACCTTGAATGTATGTGTTACAGAATTGTTGTTTGTGCATTCTATATTAGCAATTGGTCTGTCATTGTGTCGGAGTTCATTCCCTGGTTGCTGGCTTGTGTATAAGCCAGTAAGTGAATTTGTTGTGTAGGTCTTGGATTCATGGTGTTCTGTTGGGCCAATAGCTAAGGTGTTATCGGTCGTATGGGTTGCATTGCATGGTAGTGATGCATCACACCAGGCTGGGCACATTGGGATTTGACCTGAACTAAGTTTAGTCATAAATTAGTTTCATCACCTTATGTTAGTTTTGTTGTGCAGTGACTAGAAATCTATGTGTGAATTGTGTCAAGGGTTGAATGTTTGAGTTTGAGAGAGAGAGTGATCGTGTGGGTAATGAGTGGAATATTCAATGTTATGGACCCCGGTGTCATGGTTTGAACAAAATTATGTATGTGTGAACTGTCATTTGTTTCTGGACTGCTTATTTGAGTTGGGGCGTCAGGTATTGTAGGTCTGTAAGTCTGTCTGTCCCTCCTTAGCGAGTTCAGGTCTTAGCGAGCCTGACAATCATGGCTGGCCAAAGAAGATTTCTATTGATGGAATAAAACACAAATTCTAAAAATATATTAAAGTGGCATACAATTTTCGATTATGAGAAAACTGCGTCTGAACAAGAGCCATCAAAATAAAAGTGAGTGGGAAACAGTCGGAAATCCTTTGTTGAAACTGCTTGGTGATTATCAGTAATGTTGTTTTCCTCAATCCATTCTTGCAATCTGTTGTTTACTATCATTCCAAATATTTCACTACTTATGTTACTAAGACAGATACCTTTATAACTGCATGCATTATCAGCGTCACACCTTTTTACAAATAGGAATGATTATCGATTCCGTCCAGTTATCCGGAAACATACCATCATCAAACAGTTTATTAGAAAATTTCAAGCAAAACTGCACAACTTGGGTAGAAGTGTGTTTGAACAGTTCACCAATAATACCACCAGGAGAGAGAGAGAGAGAGAGAGAGAGAGAGAGAGAGAGAGAGACTCTCTCGCTTCATTCTCCATGTCTAGAGCCACCTTCATTAAGATAACGATGCTTTACAACAAAGCCCCGTAACAAATCAAAGCACAAGATTCACATCAATTTATGATTAATTCTATCTTGCAGACTATAAATGATAAATTCTATCTTGCAGATTATAAATGATAATTTTATCTAACAGATCAGACCACATACTAGTAAAACATTAACATTCAGTCTGACCTGAAATGAAAGACATCATCACAGCATTTTTTCTGTCCCGCTTTAAAAATTCCTAAGTATAGTCAGGGTGTCACATATACATTAGCTGTGCAACTAAACAAGTACATGGAGTGCCTTTAAGCCGTCAGCTGACGCCGTAGTAAAAATATACTTTCCAGTGCCTATGGGCCGTCCACTGACGTCATGCATTTTTCTTGAATTTTCATTCGTTACTATTCCTATCAAAGGACTGAAATAGAGTGTGCGTAGTAAGCCTTATATGTCTACAGTATTAAAATGATATGCAAATGACCACACGTGAGGGGAAAGACCATTTTTCCTCATCACACTGACTGGATGACCAGCCAGCGCTTTGTCTCGCTTGCAAAGATGGCGGCGCAACCTTCGACGAGCGTAGCGACCAAATCAACATACTTACACAGCTGAGCGGGCTCTGCTAATCATTTTTGATAAAGATAATAATCTTTTATTCAGCGACTCACTCGAGCATGAAGGTGAGATGATGATAGTGATGGAATTGCCGGCCATATTCGTCAGTTATTGAGTCGTGCTGTGCGATCTCAAGAGTGTGTTCAGCTGACTGGTTACCAACGTCGAACGAGCTAGCCTAGTGTGTACTCTGCACTGCGTGCGAGTGGCCAGCGGCGTGTTAGTCAGCGCGAGAGAGGAGCGCGGCCTGCTCGCGGCGTGACACGGGCAGCAGGAAAGGTAGGGGAAGAGGAGGAGTGAAAGAGAGGAGGTTGAAGTCCAGCAAGGGGGCATGGTGGGGGGAGGGGGGCGTGGTCGTGAACTGACCTGTCTGCATGAGGTGTGAGCGTCTGGATAGACTTCTAGACTGTTTTACTTTCATTTACAGGTGTAGTGTGACAATACAAACTTTATTTTCAACTTTTTTGCTTTGTGTTCTTTTTTTTGATGTGAAGCTGTAGTGGTAAATACATATGTTTTTGATCGTGCAAAAAAAAATATCCAAATCTAAATGCCTAAATATTTTTTTTATGATCAAAATTAAAACAAAAGAAGCCCAGATTCAAAATCTCCATTCAATTTCCTTCAAAAATCATATATATTTCATTTTTATATCTTTGTAGTTTCTGAGCTAGAATTTTAATTTAAATGAGTGAAAACTAGATTCCTTGCCAAGGTGGTAATTTTAATGTGTCAATTAAGATTTTCTTTCTTCAGATATATGTACAGTCAGACAGAGAGAGAATGGGAATTTTCCAAGTAAAATAAGCTTTCACAAACACTTATATGATCAGGAATAGTGCAAGAATGCCCTTGCAGGACTCCTCATCTCATTAATGCTTAAAGAACTGTTTCACTCGCTTTTCTAGACATTTTAGTCAAAGTGAAGGATGGATTCCATGTGACACATGTGACACACGACACCAAACTTACAAATCAACTTAAAAAGTGAAAAACAAATCCCACAAAACCTGTGATATTCTTTTTTTTTCACCCTCTTAACTCTTTTTACTCATAACCAAGTCCCCCACCCATGCCGTGTGAACGTAAGTCCACAGCACAAAAACACCCTGGGTCACTATTCTTTTTTTTTTTTCTTTTCTTTTTAACATTAAGATTAAGATTAAAATTATAGTCCCGTCAACAGCACCGTCACCACGTTAAAAACAACTCACAAGGCAGTCATTCACACAATTCTTTAAAATACGTCCAAAAACACATCCAAAAGTTTGTTAAAAATCTTTCCACTGTAAAATCTCAGATCCGATGAAAAATGTTAATCTCTTTCAAGAACTCAAAGATCGTGTCAGGCGGAACGTCTCTGAACAAGATTTTCATGGAATCTGCTGTAAAATGTTTGTGTCTCACATCGTGCAAGTCCCAACACTCCAAAAGAATATGTTTCATTGTGTGGTGGAACATGACATGGAATGCACCATGGAGCTTCTTCACCCTTTAAAAGGTACGAATGGGTAAAAATACGAATGGCCAGTGTGCAGCCGGCACAGAACTGTTTCTTCTTTACGACCACCAGACGAAGGTGGGAGGAACTCCTTTAGGTTTGGACGGATCTGAAAGAGTTTGTTATCCGTCTGTGTATTCCAATCCTCCTGCCAGAGGTCTCTGACATAATCGTTAATTTTGGGTTTCAGATCTGAGCAGGGGATAGGTGTGTTTTTGACAGATTCTCTCTTGTGGCATTCTTGGCCAAACGATCAACCATTTCGTTTCCCTCCGATGCCAACATGACCGGAACCCAAGCCAGAATAATATTGTAACCCCCACTTTCAACTTGGTCAAAAGTTCGAAAAAAGTGTAAGAGTTCGGGATGCTGAAGGTTTCGGCCAGCTATGGCCTCCAAAGCTGACAGTGAATCCGACAGAACCAGAAAGTCCCTCTTCGTAGACTGCGAGATTATCCTCAGTGCCAGAACCAGAGCTGTAAGTTCAGCAGAGTAGTAGCAGAAGCGTCTGAATGAATATGTTCCAACCGTATTTGAAAGGAGCACCAGGGCAATAGGCTGCACAGGCCACTCATCTTCAGACTTGGAACCGTCAGTGAAAATTTTCTGATAGGATGGGAATTCTGAACAAAGGTCAGCATACAACGCCTTGTATGCCAGAGAGCTGGTGGACTCTTTGCGAAAAGCTGCAAGATCAAAACGAACTCTGGTGTGAAAAAGGTCCACGGAGGTTGATCTGGAAACTTGGAAAAAAATGGACACAACTCCTAGGTCTAGACCTGCATTCCGCGCGTGAGGCTGCATACGAAGACCAAACGGTGGAATACAGTTAGGGTTGTTTTCAAATTGCTTTGCTTTGGAACTGAGGGTCAAAGACACAGTCATAGGCAGGGTTCTCCGGTTCCGAGAGCAGTCTGATATAGTTCAGAGACAGTTTCAGCCTGCGGTTGGACAGTGAGGGCTCACCTGCCTCTGCGTACAGGCTGTACACAGGGGTGGTGGAATGGAATGCTCCAAGACAGAGACGAAGACCCTGATGGTGAACTGGGTCTGGGACTTTTAGATACGAGGCTCTAGCGGCGCCGTAAATGATGCTGCCGTAGTCCAACTTGGATCGAACTAACGCCCTGTAAAGATGGAGAAGTGTGCGTTTGTCTGCACCCCAATCCGTATGAGCCACTACACGGAGGATATTCATGGCTTTGAGGCACGATGTTTTCAACTTCTGAATATGGGCTTTAAAATTTAACTTTTGGTCAAAGGTAACACCCAAAAATTTGGCTTCTGTGACAGCAGGAATTTGAGCCTTATCTATGAAAATTTGGTGGTGGAAAAAAGTGTCTGAAATTGTGAAAGTGGATGCACTCTGTTTTAACGGATGAAAACTTGAACCCATTTTCGACTGCCCACTGTTGGATTTTATAAACACACAACTGGAGTTGGCGCTGTACACCAGCGAATGATTTCCCAGATGCATAAAGGGCGAAATCATCAACAAAAAGAGAGCAATCTGAACCTTGGTTGACAAAATTGACAATTTCGTTTATTTTTATACTAAACAGGGCTGGAGAAAGGATACTGCCTTGTGGAACACCCATTTCCTGCTTATGAATTTCTGATAATGTTGTCCCCACACGACCTGGAAGGATCTGTCTGCCAAAAAAAACTGCTGTATGAACACTGGGAGATTGCCACGGAAACCCCCATCCGATGGAGGTCTGACAGGATTCCATACTTCCACGTCGTGTCATAGGCCTTCTCTATGTCGAAAAAAAAATGCAACAACATGCTTTTTCTCTAAAAAAGAGTTTCGAATGGTGGTTTCCAATCTGATTAAATGGTCCATGGTAGAGTGATGCTTTCTAAAACCACACTGTTCCATGGCTAAAAGCCCATCAGTTTCCAATTTCCACATGAGCCTACCATTTACCATTTTTTTTTTTTTCCATCACTTACAAACACAGCTCGTTAAGGCTATTGGACGATAGTTGGTTGGGTTGAATGATCCTTCCCTGCTTCGGAATGGGAACATTACGGCCCTTTTCCATGAAGCTGGGAAAGACCCAGACGTCCCAGACATGGTTATAAATTTGAAGCAGAATGTTAAGACCTGAGTCAGGAAGGTGTTTTAAGAGTTGATAATGTATTTCATCAAGACCAGGAGCGGAATCGTGACACGCCTGCAAGGCAGACTTCAGTTCATTTAGATTAAAGGGCAAGTTGTAGTCTTCTTGATTGGGTGAGGTAAAGTCGAGCTTCTTTTTTTTTTTTTCTGCTTGCGTTTTGATCTTTAAAAAGGCGGCAGATTTTTGACTAGAGGAGGAGTTGGTTTCTATGGTGGAAGCTAGCAAGTTAGCCACAGCTTGTTTGTCAGTGATGAGTGTATCATCAAGTTTTAAATGGTGGACTGAAGGGCAGCTGTTCTTGCCCCTAATTTTTTTAACAACTCTCCAGATTTTTTTCTTGGAAATGTTTGATGTAAGCGAAGAGCAGAAATTTCTCCAAGATACTCGTCTACTTCCTTTACAAACAAACCTCGCCTTTGCTTTTTTCCTCCGATAAGACTGAACATTCGGGGCCACAGGATGCTGAAAAACTAACGTTGGGCCCTCTTGCGAACATTGCAAGCATTCTTACAATCCTGGTTGTACCATGGCGTACCAGGTAGTTGTGCACCTGGTTTTGTGAGTGGGATGGTATCTCTCGCACATGATAACAAAATATTTGTAAAGGACTCCGCTGGGTCTTCTGATCGGAAAACGATTTCAGCATCTAGCTTATCAGTTACGGCTGAATGAAAGAAATCCCAATTTGCCCTTTTTTAAAAGCAAAAATACTGAGGAAAGGAAACAGGTTCCTTCAAAAAATTGGAGAAAGTATTACAGGGAAATGGTCGCTCCCGTGCAGATCATCGTGAACTGACCAATCATAGTCTAGAACTAATGAAGGATCGCACACTGACAAATCCAAACACGAAAGGGTACCATTTGAAGAGTGCATGTATGTTGGTGATTTGTCATTCAGACAACACAAGTCCAGTTCATTAAAGACCTCTTCCAGCATGAGACCCCGAGGTGAGGAATGTGAGCTACCCCAAAGGGGGGGAATGCCCGTTGAAGTCTCCCAAAATGAAAAAAGGACGCGGAAGCTGATCTATTAGATCAATGACTTGTTGCTTGGATATTGTACCAGAAGGAGGACAATAAATTGAACAGACAGTTTATTGTTTTACTGAAAGTAATCCTGGCCGCAACAGCTTGTAATGGGGTATTTAAGTTAACTTGGCTGAATAATAGAGATCGGTGAATAAGAAGGGAAACACCCCCAGTGACACCATGGCCAGTATCTGTAGGTAAAGCAGGAAAACCTACTGAACTAAAGCCCGCCAATGAAAAATCTTTTCCTGGTCTCAACAATGTTTCCTGCAGCGCAACAACACTAGGTTTGAGGCCAGAACACAACCGCTGGAGTTCCTCATATTGGGCATTAATGCCTCTTATATTCCACTGAATAAGGGCCATGACAATAAAAAAGAAAAAAAAAAAAAACTCCATCTCATTGTCCTCATCACCTTCGATCCAAAGGAGAAAAAACGATTGGAAGAAGGCGATGGAGATACCACCTTCCTGGCTGACAAAGGACGGTACTTTTCCACCCCCAGATGGACGAGGTGGAAGAGGAGGCTTCATCAGAGGTCGACTTTTGGAGTGTTCCCCAGACAAAGAGGCTACCTGTGCAGCCTTCCCAGAGGATCTGGGGTTGGAGGAAGGGGGCTCAGACCCTCGAGGAGTCCGGGGGGAGGTGGATATTGAGCCTCCACCCAAGGCACTGTTTGCATTTTGTTTTCTTTTTTCACTTTCTTTCTGTGCACGCCGAGGCTCCTGTTGCGTCTGTCGATCATGATGCTGAGAGCCAGCCTGAAGTTGAACAGTCTCAGTCTGAACACCAACACTGACCATGCTCCCCTTGGCGACATCAGCATATGACTTGCTGAGGGAGGACTGTCT
Source organism: Conus betulinus (assembly GCA_016801955.1). Taxonomy (NCBI): domain Eukaryota; kingdom Metazoa; phylum Mollusca; class Gastropoda; order Neogastropoda; family Conidae; genus Conus; species Conus betulinus. Next base: position 133,694 of record JADBJO010003432.1, on the reverse strand, counting down.
CTTCTCCACAAGTTTTCGTGCCTCAAAGAACGAGATTCGATTCTCCGTGCGTACCTTCTGGATCTCCGACTCGGTGCGCCAAAACTGGACAGTCCTTCGAGAAGGCAGGATGGTTGCCTTTACAGTTGATGCAACAGGGCGGACAATCACACGGACCTTCATGCATCGGTTCTGAGCACTTGCCACATGCCTCCTGTTCTGTACACCGGTCCTTAATGTGTCCATACTTCTGACATTTGAAGCATCGCAAAGGTGAAGGAATGTACGTGGCGACGGGAACCCTCAAATATCCGACCTTCACAAACACAGGGAGAGTTGGCGTGCAGAAAGTTAGGAAAAAAGTATCTGTTGGCACACGGTCTTGGTCTCTTCGCTGCTAAAACCCGGTGGACGTGGGTCACACCCTGGGAAGCCAGTTCTGTCTTTATCTCTAACTCCGAAACACCTCTCAAATCACGGCACCTGATGACGCCCTTGCTGGAATTCAATGTCTTGTGAGGTGTCACTCTGATTGGCCTGTCAATCAACGTCGTCGACTTGAGAAGCAACTCAGAATGCTTTTGCTTTGCACATTCTATCAAAAAAAAAACCGTTTCTCAGCCGTTTCATCGATTTGGGTACACCGGAGAGTCCTTCTACTCCTCTCGAAATTGCGAAAGGACTCAATCCATTCACCCCACAGAGTGGGCGAGCTTCGTCCACGCCTTCCATCACCAACCAACAAGGCCAAATCCTGATACTGTCCTATCTCATCATCCGAGTCCGAGTCCGAGTGTGATTCTGAGGAACGATTTCTTTTTCTTTTTTGTTGGGAGTGAGCCATAGTTTGAGTTTTTAAAGTTCATCCCTGCCTACCCACCCACCATGGAGTCCAACAAGGGGCCAGGGTCAAGGGGGAAAACAACTCTTGACCCCTTCCAGGTTTCAGCAGGGATATACACCAGATAGAAAGTAACTAACCTATTCCACCAAGATCATGACACACCGCCGGGGACAGACGGTGAACACTTACAAGGTTTCCAAGGCCAGCCAAGAACTACCCAGTTTGACCCAACCTCACGTAGAGGCAGCCGATTGACATACACGGGCCAATGCATGCCACCTGTCTTAGAGGAGGTCCGAGCCAAAGTGATGTGTTGAGAGCAGCAGGCTCTCTCAATCACCAGGATCTCATTCCCCCCCACTTACACGATGCACCGCACGGCAAACACGGTGGGTCTGAAGAAGACCGCAGAGAAAAAGGAGAAGTGTTCCAAAGAAGGCTTGTAGGTATAGATTAAAGTACAGATTAAAGAGCCGGGTAGGTAGAAACTAGACGAAACAGAGGCTGCAGTTTCTGTGGGGACTTTATGGGGGAAAAAGAGATAGTAAAAGACACGGTAGGCAGAAAAATAGGAAAGATAAGAAAAAGAGGTGGGCTCAGGTTAGTCGAACCTGTCAGTAAAGACAAATAGTGATGATTTCAATAGAGTAGTGTCCCTTAGACTTGGGTGGTCAAACAGCATGGCTACCAAAATAAAGAACGGCGGACATCACTGTGCAGCAATAAACTGAACAAATTCGATATGGAAAAAAAAGACTGTAGACAAGAATCTTTTTACAGATTTCTGAAAGACCAAGCAAGGTATAGTTATATTCAACATGGGAATTAGTTGATTTATACACGCATAGACCATGTCTGTTTCTTAGCAAATGAAAGTTTTGTTAAAGACTACCTTTTCTGATTTAGATCTGAATATATGAAATAAGCTTTTGTGTATGCACAGTAACACAAATGCAAAAATGCTTAAGTGTGCACACACAAAATTACATGTGTGCATGCATGTATGCACAGGATATGGGTGAGAGGGTGGGTGAACGAATTGGGAAGGAGAAAGAAGCAGTATACAGATAGATCTGTTCACAAACAGACTAAGTCTAAGGACACTGACATAAGCATACGTATACATCTGAGCACATATCAATATATAATGCATGTATGTGCATGTGTATATATGTGTGTGTGTGTGTGTGTGTGCGCGCGGGGCGCGTGTGCATGTGAGTGTGCATGTGTGTGCGTGTGTCCGAGCCAAAGTGATGTGTTGAGAGCAGCAGGCTCTCTCAATCACCAGGATCTCATTCCCCCCCACTTACAGGATGCACCGCACGGCAAACACGGTGGGTCTGAAGAAGACCGCAGAGAAAAGAAAAAGGTGTGTGTGTGTGTGTGTGTGTGCATGTGTGTGTGTGTGTGTGTGTGTGTGTGTGCACGTGTGTGTGTGTGTGTGTGTGTGTGTGTGTGTGTGTGTGGATGTGCATGCGCATTTGTATATCCGTGTGTTTGCCCATATGTGTGTGTGCTCTGTGTGTGTGCGTTTGCGCGCGCATGCGTGCGTGCATGTCTATGTGTGTGTGCACACGCCTCTGTGTGTGTGCGTGCGTGTGTGTCTGCCTCTGTGTGTGTGTGTGTGTGTGTGTAAGGGGGGGGGGGGGGTGTCTGCCTCTGTGTGCGTGTGTGCGCGCGCACGTTTGTATGTCCGTGTGCTTGTCTGCCCGTGTGTGTGTGTGTGTGTGTGTGTGTGTGTGTGTGTGTGCGTGTGTCAGTGTGCGTGCATAATTGTGTGGTGGTTGTTATGCAATCACACATATCACAGGCGCACACACACACATTATACACGTCTGTGAGTTTGTGCAAATAGGCCTTCTGCAACATGCACAATGGGAGCAAACTGTCAGGGGTAAATGTCCAGAAGTGAATTGTCTACAATGGGCGAATTGCCTGGGGAACTGTTTGGGGTGAAACTGTCCTGCTCCAAAACCGTGCCTGCAATTGTGCATACATGTCTGCGCATGCACATGTGTGTATGTGTGGGTGTACCTCTGTGTATTTGTGTACTTGCATGCATATGTGTGTGCACGTGTGTGTAACCGTGTGCATGCATGTGTATGTACATGCATGGTTTGTGTGTGTGCGTGTACGTGTGTGTATGTGTGTGTGCATAAGTGTACCTCTGTGTGTGTGTGTGCTCACGCACTCATATGTGTATTTGTGTATGCATCCGAACGCATGTGTGTATAACATGCATGCATGCATGCATATGTGTATATGCGTGCGCACACATGCGTGTGAACATTTTTTGTTAGTGTGTGTGTGCGCACATGTGTGAATACATATGCATGCCGTTAAATGAGTGCAGTTTGTATGTGTGTTCATTTGGGTACGTTCGTGTGTGTGTGCATGTGTGCGTGTGTGTGTGCATATTTATGTACATGTATGCATTTATATGAGTGTATGTGAATGTGTCTGTGTGTTTTAAACCTGAAATGTGCAACTTTGAATGCAACAGCAAATACTAAACCTGAATACTTTGACCACCCAGAGCTAAGGGAAGTAATTGAAATTTTGGCTTGTAACAAGAAAATAAGGGAAAGAAGGCAGTCAACTATCTGTATATATTTAATCTGTGGTCAAAAGTAAAAGAAAATCCTAGTAGTTCTGTGACCACTAACATAAATAAATTTACATCACACCTACTTCCTTGAAATTAATGGCAGATGCACACTGCTGTTCCTTTCTTTTTTTTCTTTTACATTCATCTAAAAAATCTATTAGGAGAAGAATATTCAGAAATGTAATTGTTAGACACCTAAAAATCATACTGTTGATTCAGAGCTTCATTCAGACACACAATTTACATAATATATCAAAATATTGTGGTGCATGTAAATTGGTTACCACTCCAGCATGAACAATGTGACATCATCTTACATTTGTTACAAAACAGATGTATTAAATTTGTTCTCATTTGCCTAAAAATTTGATCTGCTCATAATCAACGTATGAATATTTAGAAAAACAACCGTTAGATATCTGTAAACCATACGACTGATTCAGACTTAATTCAGAAACATGATTTACATAACACAGCAAAATGCTGTGGTGCTTGTAACTTGGATACCACTCCAGCACAAACAATGTGGCGTCATGTTATCTTTTTTACATTGTGAGCAGTCAAATGGATAAATGAAAATAAATTAATGTAATTTTCATGATCAAATAAAACTTTGTGAGAAAAACTTTTCACTCATTCTTCCAACCACCCTCGTCCTCCAAAAAACGATATTTACATCCAACTGCACAGCAAGTATTTCAGCGAGATGCTGTGTAGCTCGGACATTGCTTGGTAAGCAGAAAAACTGTGTACCGTGACATTTCTACACATGCTGAAAATAAATATTCTCAACACTGAATCAATGCAACTAAATTTCAAAAAGAAGAAACCAAATAGAACTCAAAATGGAGAGTTATCATTTATTTCCATACATAAACTTACTCTGAAATTTAGAATAAAGCAAAAATTGGAGGGAACCCCATTTTTACAGGCAAAATTTTCAAGTCTCAGACTTCACCGTCTTTTATCCTAATAATACAACTTCATCTTCGCAATCATAGCAAACTATCAAAAAAAATCCAAAAACAGTAAACCATTAGATAAATTATTCACAAAAGACTGGTTTTGAGCAAAGAAACTTACACAACATAATACAGCCCAGAATTACTGGCTGCTGCACACATGTAACACAGCCGTTTCAAATCGGACGCCACAAATGCGATTTGTCATGCCTCCTCCAACACATAGTGCAGAACACAGCTTATCACTCCACAAGTTAGTCCCTACACAGACCTTCAAATATTCATACATGGCATTTGTTCATGTTCTACAGCTCCACAAAAGAGTCAGAGCAATTACACACACGTAACTCGTGTTTGGGTACGCCACGACAGAAAATTACTTCAAGTTTTGTTAAATACTTATAGTCAACCTCAATCACACTGAATTAAGCTGAAATCCAGCTGAATACGTTTGTCTTTAGTTCTGACATCTCTGATAAGTCAGCATACTTTCAAATGTTGTCGTCTGCTCTTTGCATTGACCACACGTTTTCCAACACCACACATGACATGTATCACATAAGTATATTTTACCAATTTCAGATGAAGCGAGGATCACGGACAAACAATTAAACCGACTGAACTATGAAATAAGGCTTCTAGATGATTCTTGTACTGCTTGTATGAATATATATCTTTTCATTCATGTCAATGCAAATGACATCACCCAATGGCAGGTCATGACAGAAGGAAGGAAAAATTGGCCGATGGAGTGTGGAAGTTTAAACAAAAGGATCTTGTTTCAAGACACACACTCAGAATCTGATTCCTGTGATTTTCTAATGAACAAAGAGCATGACAGTGCAACACATACCAGTAATTTAGAAGTTGCCTTATTTTGTGCATGATGATGAACCTCTATGTTGAACACGTCAGGAGAATGACTCATATATATCAATATATATATATATATATATATATATATAGAGAGAGAGAGAGAGAGAGAGAGAGAGAGAGAATAGATATCTAGACAGATAGAGAGAGAGATATCTACACACACATTCTGTTGATCTAGTCTATTTGTTCAAAGAAGCAACAACAACAGCCAGCCACTTCCTTTTTTCTCTAAATTACCTTGTGAACCATCCATGTATACTCGGGAGTTTAAACAATATTCCATTTTTACAACTACCTGAATGAATTAAAAATCCGAGGGATATAAACACTTTTTTTTAAAACAAAGGGATATGGTGATTGGTCAGAATTGTTTCAGTTCATTTGGATCAAGCGATAATTTTTCAAAAGAGGTTTCACATTTGTAGTTTAGAAATCATTAGTGTCTGAACCACTGAAGACAGTTCTGCTGAAAATATTTGTGATGATAAGAAGCAGGGTGTCGAGATTTTCGTAAAGATAAGTAGGGGCAGGATAAGTTCACATGATTTTTTTTCCAGTTTTTCTGGAGAATCTCTTTAATGCACACTGTGGGGGTAACTGGTTCAAAGTTTTCAAATGGAATGGTTTCATATACCATCAAACCGGTAGAGGCTCATCACAACTTGTGGTCCCAGCCCCGCACCAGACGAAGTATTGGACATGGGCCACACACTTCCCTCTAAAGGTCATGCAGTGAAATGGAACCACCACACAATGGCTGATAACCCAGAACTGTTGGCAAGGGATCACAGAGGACATTAAACAGTAAGTCACTGCCTGCTCCCTGTACCAAAAACTGTCACCGAACCAGAGGGCTCAACTTCAGCCATTCCCTCCTGACAAGCCAGCCACAAATGGAGAAAAAGGCCAATGCACATTCTGAGGCTCCACCAGTGGTGTCTTAGAGAGTCTGTGGCTAGTGCCCATCCTGTGGGGGACCATGATTGGTGTTGACTTTCAAACTGAGGTTTCTCTCAAGAAAGAATCTTTTTGGTGGGGAAGGGGGGCTGCATCCCACCCTCTCACTCTCCCCCTCCCCACACAAATTCTTGTGTTATCAGTTTACGCCACTTTACAATGCCCAGGCTTCAACCCATCAGCCCCTTTCCCCTCTTACATCCATCATCATTCCATCTGTCTATTTAGAGATCTCAAAGCAAATGGTCTGACTTGCATCCAAAAATACCAAAAGAATACTGTAGTCAACCCATGTGTACCTTGACTTGTTCCATTTTTCATGTTTTTCAAAGCTTCACCTGATTCTTCTAAGGCAATATTTTCCTTCAATAATTGTTCTTGTTTGGGAGATAATTTTGGGATTATTTTTTCAAGATTTTTTATTTTGCATTCTTCTGTTTCTTTTCTATAGAATTTTTTTGTAGAAAACAAGTCTTTCTCAAGTCAGTGAACTCCATCACACACAACTAAAATACATTCAACAAGAACTGATGATGGGACCAGCCACCATGACAAAGTGGTTAGTGTTGTGGACTCCTAACCGGGATGTTGCGGGTTTGATTCCCATCAGAGTTATGTAGGATTTTTCTGTCCCGACCGGATCCTACCCAGAGTTGAGTTTGCTATGGGCTCAGTTGGAAAGACTGGGACCACACAGTCGAGTTTCATCCATGGATGCCTATCTGAGTGTGTTGCTCAAATTTCCTGACCAACACTGCAGGTGTCTGTATCTCTCGGGCCTAGGAAGCATAGAGTACAGCCCTGTCATGCAGTCTCAGACCGAAATGGAAATCTGTAGCATCATCTTCATCATCCTCATCGATCAGCATAAAAAGAAATCTCATGTTCTGTAGCCCTTCATGCCCTGCTTTCATGGTGACCTCAGTTTCTATGTCCTCTCTACGTCTGTGACCTTGGTTTGGTACCATCAGGGTCACCAGTATTGGCGAGTGCATGGAGGCTGTCGTTGAACGGACACTGTGGCGCCCTCCAGAGGGACAGTTCACTCTCGCCAGCTTCACGACTAAGCAATTATTGTCATCAGTAGGTGGCTTAGTAAGTGGTGTGGGTGCACTGCCACCGAGGTGGCACAGAATTTGGGAAGAAAAAAAAAAGAACTGATGATGGAAACAGATGATCACGTGGTCAAGATAAGATAAGATAAGATAATATTGCTTATAGCCCAGCCGACCGCAAAGGGCCATATCAGGGCTGTCACCACGTTAAAATCAACTCACAAGTCAGTCATTCACACAATTCATTAAAAGACATCATCTAAAAACTCATCCAAAACTTTGTTAAAAATCTTTCCACCCGTAAAATCTCAGATCCGATGAAAAATGTTAACCTCTTTCAAGAACTCAAAGATCGCGTCAGGCGGAACATCTCTGAACAAGGTTTTCATGGAACCTGCTGTAAAATGTTTGTGTCTCACATCATGCAAGTCCCAACACTCTAAAAGAATATGTTTCATTGTGAGTGGCACATGACACGGAATGCACCAAGGAGCTTCTTCACTCTTTAAAAGGTAGGAATGGGTAAAATATGAATGGCCGGTGTGCAGCCGGCACAGAACTGTTTCTTCTTTACGACCACCAGACGAAGATGAGAGGAACTCCTTTAGGTTTGGACGGATCTGAAAGAGTTTGTTATCCGTTTCTGTATTCCAATCCTCATGGCAGAGGTCTCTGACATAATCGTTAATTTGGGGTTTCAGATCTGAGCAGGGGATATATATGTTGGACATTTTTCTCTCTTGTGGCATTCTTGGCCAAATGATCAACCATTTCATTCCCTCCAATGCCAACATGACCAGGAACCCAAGCCAGAAGAATGTTGTAACCATCCGCTGTCAACTTGGCAAAAAGTTCAAAACAGTGTAAAAGTTCAGGATGCTGAAGGTTGCGGCCAGCTATGGCCTCCAAAGCCGACAGTGAATCCGACAAAACTAGGAAGTCCCTCTTCGTAGGTTGTGAGATTATCCTCAGTGCTAGAACGAGCTGTAAGTTCAGCAGAGTAAGCAGACGAATCTGAAGGAACATGTTTCTAACAGTATTTGAGAAGGAGCACCAGGGCAATAGGCTACACAGGCCACTCCATCTTCAGACTTGGAACCGTCAGTGAAAATTTTCTGATAGGATGAGAATTTCAAACAGAGGTCAGCATACAATGCCTTGTATGCCAGAGAGCTGACTGACAGACTCTTTGCGAAAAGCTGCAAGATCAAAACGAATCTCTGGTGTGAAAAAGGTCCATGGAGGTTGATCTGGAAACTTGGATAGATCGGACACAACTCCTAGGTCTAGACCTGCATTCCACACGTGAGGCTGCATACGAAGACCAAACGGCGGAATACAATTTGGGTTGTTTTCAAATTTGCTTTGAAACTGAGGGTCAAAGACACAGTCATAGGCAGGATTTTCCGGTTCCGAGAACAGTCTGATGATATAGTAATTCAAAGATAGTTTCAGCCTGCAGTTGGACAGTGAAGGTTCACCTGCCTCTGCGTACAGGCTGTACACAGGAGTGGTGCGGAATGCTCCAAGACAGAGACGAAGCCCTTGATGGTGGATAGGGTCCAAGAGTTTGAGGTAAGACGGTCTTGCAGAGCTGTACACAGCACAACCATAGTCCAGTTTGGAACAGACCAAGGCTCTGTAGAGGTGCAGCAAAGTTTTCTTATCAGTGCCCCAGTCAGTGTGTGCTACGACCCGTAGAATATTCAGAGCTTTCTGGCAAGAAGTTTTGAGGTTTTTAATATGGCTGAGGAAGTTCAGTTTTTGATCAAAAATAACCCCCAGAAATTTGGCTCATGATTCTGACTCGGACTCAGAAATCCAAACAGAGTCTGGATCTTGGCCTTCGTGGTTGGTGGTGGAGGGTGCCGATGTAGACAAACCTTTGTCTGCACTCAGCCCCTTCGCAATCCAAAAAGGTTTCAGTTGTCTGTCAGGAAACCTAAAATCAATCAAACGTCTGAGAAATGGCTCATTTCTGGTGGAATGTGGTACAAAATGTCAATCGATCGGCTCCTGAAATCAACAACTCTTGTGTCGACCGAAAAATCAAGGTGTTGCCTCACAAGAACCTGAATTCTTCAAAGGGGGTCATTCGCTGCCCAGACTTAAAAGGAGTACGGAGGATGAGATATAAGGTTCGAACTGAAATCCCAGGAAGTCATGGATGTGCGAAGAGTCACAATTCGTAAGGGTTCTGATAGAGTGCCAACAAATACCCTCTTTTCTGACCTTTTGCACCCCTTTGCTGCCACAGTCTATCAAGGCGGGCTATTTGAATGTCAAGGTTAGCCTATATGTTCCATCCCCGATGCGTTATTTCCGGTGCCAGAAGTTTGGCCATGTGCAGGATCGATGCTCTGGAGAGGAGATTTGTGGCGTCTGCTGCCAACCGAGCCACGAGATGCCATGCGTTCATCCGGCGCGTTGTGCAAACTGCGGAGGCGGCCACCCCTCCTCCTCTAGAGAGTGTCCGGTTTTGGCGCCAGGATAGTAGTATCCAAAGGGTGAAGATGGAAAGAAGGATTCCATTCCATGAGGCAAAAAGGTTGGTTCTGGGCAGTCCGCCGAATCCGAGCAAGTCCTACTCTCAGGTTGTTAAACAAGTTTCTTCAGTATCTGTCTCCTGTCAGACGGACACCTTTTGTTTTTCTAGGGACTCTGCAATCGAAACCATCTGCCCCCAGCTGAGGCAAGAAATCCGCTACTACCCTGTGATAGGTACAAACTCCCTTAGTGGTGGCGTAAAACCTGCTGCCTCCCATTCTGCCCTGCAGACACAGGTTGGGAGACCCTCTGCTTCAACAGCTCCCCTTCCCCCCAAAAAAAAAACCCTGTTCCTCCCAGGGGCACTCGCGGCCCCCCAAGCGGTGCCTCATCAGGGCACAATCCCAGGGAAGCCCTCTGGTGTAGAGGTCATTGAGGTTGATGGCCCATCATCTCTGCCTCCGGAGCTTCCAAGAGAACAAAAATAATGTCCAGAGAAAAGACATTCAAGTCTGGAAACACACAATCCATATTCTCCTTTGCAGTCGGATGATGATGAGACAGTAATGGACTGAGAAGTCTGTTGGCATCTCTCCATTCTCATGGATTCAATAATATCTCACTGGAACATTCGAGCTTTGAATTCTAATTTTGAAGAGCTGCAGCTCCTCTGTCAACATTTAAAACCTGCTGTCTTAGCTCTTCAAGAGAGTGTGCAGACTCAACTTACCCTATCCCCCCCCCCGATTATGCCCAGCTCCAGGGAACAGAGAACTGAGCACTGCAGGGGTTACCTTGCCCAGCTGGGGGGGGCTGCCCGTTTTGACCTAACCCCATGCAGGGGAAGCCGGTTGACACACACAGGCCCATGTGTGCCTCCTGTCTAGGAGAGGTCCGAGCCAAAGTAATTTGTTGACAGTGCTGGCCCTCTCAGTCACCAGGATCTCATCCCCCTCCGTCACAGGTCGCACCACACGGCAAACGCGGCGGATCTTAAGAAGACCACAGAGAGAAAAAGAGTGTGGAAAAGAAGACTTGAAGGGGAGACGAAAATAGAAAAGAGCCAAATAAGAAAGGTAGAAAACAAGAAAAGGAGAAAGGCGAGCTACTATTAGTCAGGATCCTCACCCTTAGCCTGTCTGACATGGGAAGCCCTACCAGGGGCATCAACTCCTTACCATATTGTGCTTAGGCCAGACAGTACCTTCGACTTTTCAGGCCTAGAAGCATTTTAAAAAAAAACTAGCCTATCTTCAAGTATATTAATGCCCCCCAGCAAAAAGCCTAAGGGATCACAGGACCACGCAAAGCCTTCCGACTACGGCAAGGTTGCAACCCCAGGAGGGCACGTGGTCAAAACTGGTGTAGCAGACATTCATTTCACTGATCTGGTCCATGCTAACGGGCAAAATATCACCCTGGCAGCATTTCCAGAAGAAAATCTGACCATACACCACCATAAAAAGTCAATAAGTAAAGTCAGCAGGTGCATCCATCACCATAATTAAAGAATTCCTTGTTCCATAACCAGGAAGAATAAGGAAAACAATTTATTAGGTACATGATATGATAGTATTCGACCCATTCTGACTGTCTCTCTCTCTCTTGTAATGGTGTGTGTTTATTTATTTTCTTCTCTCTGTTTGTCGGTCTGTCCCAGATACACATAGCTGCACTGTCTTTCCTAATACACATAGCTTGAGTGTAATCTTTTCTCACACTTACCTATCCAGATGCTATTCATTATCTCACTTGACATGGAAATGCTCTCAGTAACTGAGATGCAAAAAAAAAAAAATAAAATAAAATAAAAAATAATAAAGGGCTCGGTTATGCTTGATCTGTGCTCCAAGCCTGAAGCTGTCTTTTCATCTTTGACTGCAACAATTTTCTTTTTTACCTGGGTGGTTATCTAAATCAGTTTATAACTATGACAAAAAAAAAGAAAAATCACCTGAATAGTACACAGTGAGCTTCACCTATTGACTGTCTTTACATTTCAATATATATGATGGTCTTCAATACACAGGAGGATTTTGCAGATTTTTGTGTTCTTGCTCATTGTGTAAACCCTTTCACTCCATGTATAGAGTAGGAGCAAGTGCTTAGCTAGGATAAGATAAGATAAGATAATGTTGCTTATAGCCCAGCCAATTGCAAAGGTGCTTAGCTAAAGGGATAGAAATCTCACAAAAAAAATGTAAGCAACAAAGGAACCCATGGTGGTAGAGAAATCTTTCATCCCTTCTTCCAGCCCCATTATTATCCCTTGCATCCCTATTTCCTCATCCCCTCTCCAAGTAGTTAACTTTACTGAAAAGTTTGTGATTCTCTTAACAGTTGCCATTTGGCTTGGTGTGAAGCATTTTAAAAACTGTAGGCATGAAACTAAGTCAGCTTAAACAGAAATGCATTGTGAATGGTTGCAGTTACAAAACAGAGTGGCTGGCAGCATACAGTGTGCAGACTTTGCTTTGTCAAGGGTCAGTGTAAAAAGTACCCACGGCTGTTCAGAGCAAGTTACTTAGTTTTGAGTCGCAGGGGAGTTTACAGCTGCAGAGAGGCCCAGCTGTGATGCAGGTCAGGGAAAGGGGTGTTTCTCTGGGTCGCTCCCCACCAGCCAGCTAACCGCACTGTACTCAGCCAACTGAATGTCATCTGTGCACATCTGGTCTGGCAGCAATGTGTTTGGCATGGTTGAGTGGCCATTACAAATGGGGCTATAGGTTTGATAAGTAGTTATTGTCATGAAAAATGTAATATATCTGCGCTCTTGAGATGACTGAATTGGTGAATTCCCGACAATTCTTTTAATACCAAACTCGACTGGGTTTATTTTCCTGTAGACAACGTATGCGGCATGAAAGCTTGTAACCAAAGCCATGAAAGCTTGTCAGGCAATATTAGAACAATGACATCACACACCAAACTGTGCAAAAATGACGTCATCACTTTCTGGGAATTTAATTTTCCATAGTTAAGCAGTGCACAAGTTTGATACATGCCTCTGCTCAGACTACAGCAACAAAAATGTTGGATCAGAAATGTGTAGAGCCTTGTTTGTTTGCCCTTTCACTAAGTGTCTCATACAGGACGGAAAAATAAAGCTGTGACCACATCACTCTCTGAAATGTATTCTAAAAGAAAACATGTATACTTACATATGCGCACATACACACACTCATTCTCGGTGTGTGACTGAAACCAGTCTTTGGTCAGATGAAACTTTTGACTGTAATGACTTTGACAATGATGATGATGAAATGTAAACACTTTCATGAAAAATAAAATGATACAAAGATTGGTAAAATGATAATTGCAACTTATTGAGACCTGATGAAATAACCAGAAGCCTTCTACAATGTCCTAAACCTTTCTAGCATTGTCTCCTAACCTCATTCTTTTCTCAACCCTCCCATTTGAACTGTCTCTTTTCTCTCTCTCTCTCTCTCTCTCCCCTCCCCCCTTCTCATCTCTACTCACCCCCCCCCCCCCCTCCCCCCATGCTTTTCTCTCTCTCCCTAATCCCATCTTCCCTTTCCTTCTCCATTTTTGCACATAAGATATGATAATGTTGCTTATAGCCCTGCCGACCGCAAAGGGCCACATCAGGGCTGTCACCATGTTAAAATCAACTCACCAGTCATTTAAAAAAAAAAAAAACAAAAATTTTTTGCACATGAACACATACATATGCATGCACTATAGAATATAAACATCAGAACTCCTTACCTGAACCCAGCATACACAGGGTCACTCTCAGTTTTGGTGTAGGTCAACACTTCTATAAATGGTCTGGAAAAGATTTTTGTTCTCATCTGTGATTTCCTTTGTTATCTCCCAATAAACATTTCCCTCTCTAATTAAAAACTAGATTTCATGAAAACATTTAATCAAATCCTTTTACCTTGGAACACATACACACTGAGAATGGCACACTTATGTAAACCGCCAACAGATACAAAATTCACCCACCCACACACATTGTCGCATGCACAAGTAAACCACACACACACACACACACACAGCAACATACTGTACATGAGAAAAACAGAGAAAAGTGCAAACTTAATCAGGTTGGATCTCTGTTTTTTTTTTTATCAAACCAGAACTCGGAAATCATGTAAAGTCACGTCACATAGCAATATTGTTTGGCAGAAGTAACACAAGAGAATGACATTGAAAGTGATATACACACAGCTGCTGCTTATATATTTCTCTGAAAATTTATCATTTGTAAAATACCACTCAAATAAATTATGAGAAAATCTTGAAAATGAAATTCAAAAACACTCGTCCAAAGGCAGTATTATTTCAAGTGGAGATTTTAATGCCAGGACAGTAGTTCCTGACTTTATTCAGTCACACGCAACAAGCAACCATTATATGCTACCTTCATATTTCGTAGACTGTGCTTATAGCAGATGCTCTATGAACAGCACTGTCCAAAAGGCAGGACGTAAATTGTGTGACGTTTGAATTGAAAATGACACTTTCATGAACTGATCCTAAATATACCCTTATTTTCAAATATGGTTCTAATATCATACAGATACAAGACAATATACATGTCTGGGAGTCATTTTTCATGAAACTGGTGAGTTTGCAACTACACAAGAGCATTTTATAAAGTGGATAAGATAATGTTGCTTATAGCCCAGCCGACTGCTAAGGACCACATCAGGGCTGTCACCACATTAAAATCAACTCACCAGTCATTTAAAAAAAACCAAACAAACAAAAAAAAACTTTCACACATCTCTTTAAATGATATCTTCTAGAAACGCACCAGAAACTTTGTTGAAAATCTTTCTTCCCTAAAATCTTAAATCAGATGAAAAATGTTAATCTCTCTCAAAAACCCAAAGATCACTTCAGGTGGGACAATTTTATAAAGCAAACAAAGCATTGCACACCTTGAAAAGGACAAGTAAGGGTGCAGAGCTGGAACTACATGTACTGACGCACCTTTATCAACTTATGGCACCGATATGTGGTTCCCTTATGCAGATAACGACATGAAGAGCCCCTATATTTCCACCTCTTTCTAACAAAGACTATCCTGCATGTTCCCTCATGAAACATACACACATTATTTTGTGAGAACCTTCCAGGCCTACACAAAAAGGCCTTGAATCTCCAAGCATTAGCAGAGCCTGGTCATTTCCCAACTCAGCATACAAGCAATAAATCACACACTGGGGTTCTGGTTTCACATAACGAAAGCAGACAAATCGTCCTACTTCATAGAGTCATACAGCAGTATGCTTCAAAATGAAGAAATATTCAATACTCCATGGCAAGAATTTATCTGAAGAGTTCTGCCTAAATTGGAGATGAATCATGTTTGGAAAATCAATCGACTTTCAGTATCAGGAGAATGAAAGTTGACATCAAAAAGAAAGTGGAACATAAACACAAACACTTCTGGAATTAGTAAAAAAAAAAAGAAAGAATTTTTGAGAATATACCTTTGCAATAGTTTTACTGAAAACTACCACTAGAACTATACATAAATGTTCAAAACTTGGAACAAGAGACGTGATCTCAGGAGACTTTGCGTCAGCACTCATGTCCTACAAATAGAAAGGGGTAGATGCATGAACACTACAAGAGAAGACAGAAAATTCTCAGCATTTGGTGTGGTCAGAGGTGAAACTCATTTTCTGGACAGCTGCTTTGGATACGAACAGTTGCAACTGAAGCTAACAGAACAGCTTGCAAACACAATGCCAAACCCAAACTTGCAAAACGTATGCCCGAGTGAAGTGCTAGGCAATGATTACCTACAAATTCATACTGCAAAATATGTTCATGACTGCTTGAATTTGAAAACACAATAATGGCTCACTATGGGCCTTGTAGAATCATAGTTTATCCATTAATGATGATTTCTCATAATACCATGCTTTGTCTCTAGACCCTTAAGGGTTTTCGTGAAAAAGTCTAAGTCCAAGTCTGAATCACACACACTTCATTATCTCAAAAGATGATCGCGTTCAACACACTGAAGCTGTACATTCATTGTATGAAACAAGATACCAAATCCTTTTTCTATTATCTGCTAATGACTTAGCATTAGAATCAACAACAAAGTTGGGTTTGCTGACTAAGTAAAGTAAATCACATGAATACTACTTGAACTAGACCAGAAGAAATAAACAGAAGTAAAAATAATAATGTTCACTCAATTTTCTGCCCCAACCAACTCTTACCCAGAGTTAAGTTTGCTACAGGGTCAATTGGGGAAGAATAAGACTACACAGTCAAGTATCATCCACAAAATGGATGCATCTCTGACAGTGGTACTACAAATTTCCTGACCAACACTACAGGTGTCTGTATCTCTTGAGCCTGCTTGACGCCAGTTTGAATCATGAAAGCATGCATAAGAGCACGGCCCTGTCATGCAGTCTCTGACCAGTATGGAAATCCATAACATCATCATCATCCTGTTCCTCATCAATCAGTATTTTAAAAAACTCTTAACTCACTTGGGACAGACAGTTCTGTCACTTGTTTTTCCCTTGTGGATGGGCCATTTGTTATGGTTAGTAAAAAAATCACCAAAAAAATACAAAATAGAGATAACTCAATGAAATTTTCATCAAGTGTTATTCATAAACTGTGTTAGTAGAATACAAAAGATTAAATTTCCCACTTTCATATGATTTCTTGTGCTTGAGGGTGAAAAAAGGTCCAGTTTTTTCAGGTGCATCACAACACTCTTTCACATTTAGCAGAAAAAGCCAGTAAATACACTAAAATGAGTTGATAAAAAGGTAGATACACTCCAGGAAATAAAATAAGATATATGAATCACATGCCTGCCTGCATGCACTAGCTAACTTGGAATAATGCAAAAATGGGGGCATGGCACTCAGCTGACACATGAAGGTCATAAGTATCAGAAAAAGGAGGCATTGTCAGGAAAAGAAACTGGAATCTGTGCGCCAGTCACGTAAAGGAAAGCCAATGAACTCTTGTTCACTCAAATCACCAGTCTTTCACGGCACTCCAACGCCCCGCTCGTGTGGCGAAATGGCCCACCCTCACCTTCATCACTGAGCTCCACAGACGAGTCAGTGTCAAATTCCTCTTCTCCTCGAAATTCTTCACTGGAATCACTTTCATCAGCTTTGTCATCCTCTTCTTCAATGTCTGAACTTTCCGTTTGTAGCATTTCAATAACTTCAGGAATGCTAAAATGTTGCGGACAGACTCAACTTTGCTCCGACACGTTTGCAGCAGAACTTGATTGAGACGCCATGTTTTCTATGCAAATTAGTAAGTCATGTGGGTTGGTCTGGTCGATCAGCCACTGTGGCAAAGTGGGTGGTGGGGTGCCATGAAACCACTGGGCAAGCGAACAAAGGAATGCTGACAATACTATTCATAGCTTACTGCCGTGTACTGATCATGCTGTCACCGCATGAAAAATCGGTCAAAACTGAAACCTTGATGGCGTTGTTTCGTACGGAAGCATAACATCATCGGAAAATGCTATAGCGTCTGTTCGTGACAAGAGAGTTAAATGTTGTGGCTGTTCATGACCTGCTCTCAGTGACTTTAGTTATAATACCTCTCCCATGTCTATGTTTGATTCTGTCAGGGTCACTGGTGTTGGCAAGTTTATGGAACTGTGGTTAGATGGGTGTTGTGGCACCCTCTGGAGGGAGACCTCACTAATGCTGCTGGGCAAATGCTGTCATCAATACGGGGGCTTAACGGGTGGTGTCCTACATATCTTGGATCAGAAACAGGCACCACTGAACAACACTGACGTGACTTGACTACAGTGCAGGTTCTAAACTGGTGGCTTGTCTTATAATGACTTGCATTGACTGTTCCCTGGGGACTGCACATGATGAGGCTGCCAGAATTAGCAGCTGGGTGCACCGCCACTCGTGTCCCATGGAAGATGAGAGAGAAAAAAAAAAAAAAAAAGAAAGAAAGAAGGAAGAAAACAATTTTCACTGAAATTTCAATCTGTCTTTCATTGTGGAGACTGCACAACTAAAATGACGAATAATGTAAATATCTTCATATAATTTTCAAACAAATGGACTATTTCTATTACCCGAGAATATTTGTGCAGACAAAGCAATCAAGCACTTTATGCTTTCAGGGAGTAATTCACAGACAACAATAAAACAAAATATCATATTACAATATTGCAATAACTTTATAGCATCAAATTGATAAAGTAGCAGATGTATGGTTCCCTATCTGTTTCAATGGGCAGAATGAACCTGATATCCACTTTTTTTAAAACCTTGTCTGTTGGGTCAGTTTCCACAAAAAAACAAAAAAGAAATGTCCCCATAAATTCTGCAGACAAAACGTCATTTGTTCACAAAAAAGCGATGAATATACCCACTTTGGGAGTTTAGGCAGATTCTTTGACATTCCAGATACTAGTATACGCTTGCTTTCAAGGCACATATAACACTCTAAAAATAAACTTCACATATCTGATGACTGACAATATGATTATTCATACCGGAATGCTATAAATGATTGATGGATAAACATACAAAATAATACTTCCCCTGCAATAGGTTTTGAATGTTTGTTAAAAAAAAAAAAAAAAAAAAAAAAAAAAACAGAACACATGGAACAAAAAATGATTGTATCATGAGGTACAAAGGAGACTGTGACACATATTTTGGGATCATGTGAAACAGAATTCTTTCAAACTGTTTTCTCAATTATTTCATCACAAAAAGGTTAATACCATACCTTTTGAATTACAAAAATGAAAACAGAAACAGGATTCTTTGAAACAGACTTTCTAAGACTTTATCGTCACAAAATATGGGTTAGGACAACTTCTGTTAAGAATACAAAAATACATAGTACAGAAACATCTACAGGATATTTCCCACAGATCTTATGACTTAATGCCTGGAAAGAAAGATATCAAAGTATGGCAAGAAAGGATAAAATGTCAACACTGTAACCAAAAAAGATTTATTTCATTTACTTGATGAATGTAGTTCATACAAGGTAAAAACTGTAAATCCTGATAAAAGAAAGTGGGACATAATTCAAAATAAACTGTTATAGTCAGTAATGAAATTTGTGTATGACTATTTTGATATAAAGAAAAAAATGAAACTGGGTGTTATTTTGACATACATTCTTCAGTAAACTATAGACTACTTTCGTACTTGTTATTATATGGTCTTTAGGGCCTTTAACCTTTTCACGAAAGACGTTCTGTTTTGCATAAATCCCCATCACCAGCCATTTTTTCAGAAAATCTCTTATTTCATACAAACAAGTGTGAAATGTGGGTATCTCTGGAACCAAAAAAACAATTTCATGCTGTTTTGGAGGAAATGGAGGAAATAAACTGTACTTTTATTAAATTAAAGAATGTTAGCAATGGTTAGACAACAACAATTTCAAATTTTTGGTAATTTCAAGTGCAAAAAAAAAAAAAGCAAAATAAAAAAACTGAATGCTATCTTTAGTCTCGACATAGAAAAGAAGAAAGCATGCATGCCATCAAACTCTGAGATAAGATAAGATAATGTTGCTTATAGCCCAGCCGACCGCAAAGATAAGATAAGATAATGTTGCTTAGAGCCCAGCTGACTGCAAAGGACCACATCAGGACTGTCACCACGTTAAAATCAACTCACCAGTCATTTAAAAAAAAAACAAAAAAAACTTTCACACATCTCTTTAAATGATATCTTCTAGAAACGCACCAGAAACTTCGTTAAAAATCTTTCTTCCGTAAAATCTTAAATCTGATGAAAAAATGTTAATCTCTCTCAAAAACCCAAAGATCACGTCAGGTGGGACATCTCTGAACAGGATTTTCATGGACTCTGCTGTAAAATGTTTGTGTCTCACATCGTGCAAGTCCCAACACTAAAAAAAAACATGTTTCACTGTGAGTGGCACATGACATGGAACGCACCACGGAGCTTGAGATAAGATAATGTTGCTTATAGCCCTGCCGACTGCAAAGGGCCACATCAGGGCTGTCACCATGTTAAAATCAACTCACCAGTCATTTAAAAAAAATAATAATAATAATCTTTGACACATCTCTTTAAATGATATCTTCTAGAAACGCACCAGAAACCTCGTTTAAAAATCTTTCTTCCGTAAAAATCTTAAATCACATGAAAAATGTTGATCTCTCTCAAAAAAACCAAAGCTCACGTCAGGTGAGACATCTCTGAACAGGATTTTCATGGAATCTGCTGTAAAATGTTTGTGTCTCACATCGTGCAAGTCCCAACACTCCAAAAGAATATATTTCATTGTGAATGGCACATGACATGGAATGCACCACGGAGCTTCTTCACTCTTTAAAAGGTAGGAATGGGTAAAATATGAATGGCCGGTGTGCAGCCGGCACAGAACGGTCTCCTCCCTACGACCACCAGACGTAGATGAGAGGACTCCTTAAGGTTTGGACGGATCTGAAAAAGTTGTTTATCCGTCTCTGTATTCCAATCCTCCTGCCAGAGGTCTCTGACATAATCGTTAATTTTGGGTTTCAGATCCGAGCAGGGGATGTATATGTTGACAGTTTCTCTCTTGTGGCATTCTTGGCCAAACGATCAAACATTTCATTCCCTCCGATGCCAACATGACCAGGAATCCAAGCCAGAATAATGTTGAAAACATCTGCTTTCAACTTGGCAAAAAGTTATAAAAAAAAGTAAATGTTCTGGATGCTGAAGATTGCGGCTAGCTATGGCCTCCAAAGCCGACAGTGAATCTGACAAAATGAGAAAGTCCCTCTTTGTAGACTGTGAGATTATCCTTAGTGCCAGAACCAGAGCTGTAAGTTCAGCAGAGTAAGCAGAAGCGTCCGCTTTTGGGAGCTGCAACATTAATTAACTCTTTTGTGTTAATTAATATCCGATCAAGCTTCAAAATGCTGCAAAGTTGACCGAGCACCTGTTGCCTAGCTCCACACGAGTTTTTGGATTACTTTTTCATGTAACGACGGCCCCGTGAAAAGGAAAATGTGTGACTCGTATGGTGAAAGTTATGGGTGGCGGTAATGGCGGAACTCGTAAAAGAAAACAAACGTAAAGCAACAGGATCCAACACTAGTTCCAGCTCGTCTGACACTTCGGTGATAAAGAATACTGAAGATACTGAAGTAAAGTGTACCCCTAAAAAGCAGAAGACTCTAGCCACCAGCACTCCAGCACCATTCAAGGAGAAACTGTCTCGGTTTGTTTACCAGACGAGAGATACGATGGCGGACAAAGGGGACGAACGCTCAACAGCAACTTCAGGAGACCACCACGTTGTTTTCTCCCCTGATTTGTCTCCCTCTAAACAGCAACTAAGTGGGATCACTAACGAACAGTTGATGATGAAATTGTGTGCCAATGGAGCAGAGAAAAAATTCGAAACTGACACAAATGGTGGACGAGTTGAAGGCAGCCCTCTTTACGGTGCAGGCGGACAACGACAGACAGACTGAAGAAAGAAGTGGCTGACGCGAGGATGCGAGAAGACCAGATGAAAACGCAAATCGCCGAAGCCAAGCATCGAGCGGAACTTGCAGACAGTCGTGTTGAAGATCTGTCCGCGTATGTACGCAGAAACAACTTGCGTATATACGGCATCAAAGAAGAGCAGACGTCCGGAACCAGAGAAACACCCGACCAGTGCGAGGAGAAAAGTGCTTGCTTTTCAGGGACAAACTCAAAATTCCTGTGGAAAAGGGTGATATTGAGGCAGTACATCGGGTGGGCACTAAGCAGGAGCGTCGGTCTGACGATTCTAGCGTCTCAGGAATAGGCCTACTGGACGGGGTATCATCGTCAGGTTCGTGTCGCGGCGCATTCGGGACAATGTGTTGTACGCCCGACGCACTCTAAAAGGCACGAGGATTACTCTAGTTGAGGACCTAACACCCAGAGCCTACACATTGTTGTGTTCAGTGAAGAATGAAAACACTCTCTGTCAACAAGCCTGGTCAAAGAATGGGAACATTTTTGTGAAGACGGTTAGCGGGAAGATAGGGAGTGTGAAGTCTCTAGCCGACCTGAGACAATTGTGTTGATGGATATGATGATGTGTTGTCTGTTACAGAAGGTCAGTAAGTTTTCCTTTCTTTGTGTATGTGCTTAAAAGTTTCGCTTCCTGTGTAGAGGGATTTTGAGATCTTCCCCTTGTTACAAAATTCTACAATGTTTACCCTTTTCTGCTGTTTCATTGGTCAATGTTTTTTGGGTCAAGGCAATTCAGCACCCGTGTGATAAGTGAGATGAGGAACCAGTGGATCTTTCGTTCTTTGAATTTATTACCATTGCTACATAATGACGATCGTTGTTTCTCTGATAATTGAATAATTACCCCCGGCTGCGAGGATCTGCTGGTCTTTTTGGTCTTACTGTTGGAAGCACATAGGGGCTTTTGTTTTTGTCACGTGATAGGTGCTTATGATGGCCGCTAACGAATTAGGCGTCTGCGGAAGGGGCCTGTATACTTTTTCTTTACGTATTCTTTTTGTAATGTGTATAGCAGAACATGTTTGTTAAAGCCAGTTGATGTGGAGTGGGGGGCAATGGGCCTACAGATGAAACCCTTTTGTAATTGTAAACCCTACATGTTGTGTGCCTGTCTTGTTTTGTTGTCGTTTGTGTGTGTGCCGATACTGTTAACTTACATTGTGTGCATGTGGATGAGAGTGTAAACATTGAAATTGGGTCAGGTTGGATTTTTCAATTTGCCCTTATCATACTAGTTTTCAAGGAGACAGGCTTGTCTTTAATTCAGTGGATTTCTGGATTGACTGGTGGCAATGTTTTTCTTCTTTTATCGTATGTGGAGACAAAAAAAACAGAAAATGTGCTTATTTCATTTGATTTTACTACAAGTTGTGGGAATAAGATATGTTTTGTACTCTGTTTACACGACTCCTTCTTCTCTTTGAAACTTACCAAATGGCAGGTGATAACTCCTTTAAAATATGCTCATTTAACTGTAATGGCTTAAACAACTCCCAGTAAGAGGAAGGATGTATTTGATTTCCTTAGGAAAAAGGAAGCCAACATATACTGTCTTCAAGAGACACATTTGAAAACAGAATCAGAAAATTTCATAAGAGCAAGTTGGGGTTATAATGTCTGGCTCTGTGGTTCTGAGACAAATAAAAACGGGGTTGCCATTCTTTTTAGCAATAATTTTGAATATAAATTGTTTGATGTCATTAGAGATCCTCATGGTTGTTATATTGTAATGACGCTGGAAATTCTAAATAAAAAAACTTACTTTAGTCAACCTGTATGGGCCAAGTAATAACGATAGACCCTGAATTTTTGATGGTGTCTGTGAACACATTGAACGCATTGCCAATGAACATGTGATTATCACTGGTGACTGGAATTGTGCCCTGGACATGAAAATGGATGTCAGAAACTATGCAAGTGTGAATAATCGTCCTAGGACCAGGAAAAAAATTACTGACATGATGGTAAAATTCAATCTTTTTGATGCTTTTAGGGAAATGTATCCTGAAAAAAGATCATACACTTGGCGTAAATTTAATTCATTTAAACAAGGAAGACTTGATTATTTTCTAATTACTGAAGAATTATTGGTCGAAACAAATAACATTTTTACTGACCCAGGATACAGATCAGATCATTCTATAGTTACTATACTTTTAAAAAAAAGAGCAGCTTAAACGTGATAGGCCTTTCTGGAAATTTAATAATAGTTTGCTTAAAGATAAAAAATATATTTCAGAAAAAAAAATCATCAATGAGGTGAAAAAACAATATGCACTATTACCTATAATTTAGACAACATTGATAACATTCCTAACGAAAATATCTCCTTGAGATCAATGATCAACTTTTTTTTGAAACCCTGTTATTAGAAATTAGGGGGAAAAAAATATCTTATAGCACTTACAAAAAAAAAAGGATGGAAACCCAGCAAGAGCTCAACCTTGAAAAAAGAATAAGTAATCTTGAACGTAATTTGCATGATGAAGATATTCCAGTTTTAGAAAACTTAAAAACACAGTTACAGGAAATTAGAGACCACAGGATTCAAGGTATGGCAATGCGTTCGAAGGTTCGCTGGATCCATCAGGGCGAAAAGGTTAATAAATATTTCTGTAATCTTGAAAAC
Source organism: Conus betulinus (assembly GCA_016801955.1). Lineage (NCBI taxonomy): Eukaryota > Metazoa > Mollusca > Gastropoda > Neogastropoda > Conidae > Conus > Conus betulinus. The sequence goes on along the minus strand of JADBJO010003432.1, from coordinate 109,796 downwards.
CGCAGCTACTTAGACAAGTCTATACCCTTTCTCGAAAAGGAAAATGGAACAATAATTCCAGATCAAAAAAAACATTCTCAATGAAACAAAATGCTTTTATGAAAATTTATATTGCTTTAGAGAGGTAAACGATGTTAACATTACTGATGAACTCCTGATGCTCCTGCTTTAACCCAATGGGAGAGGGAATCTATTGAAGGCTTAATAACATTTCAGGAAGCTGCTTGTGCTTTGAAAAATATGAAAAAATTTAAAGTCCAGGACCTGATGGCTTTACCGTAGAATTTTTTAAGTTTTTTCTTTACTGATATTGGCTCTTTTCTTGTGCGTTCTATTAACGAAAGTTTTGACAAAGGACAAATGTCAGTAACACAGCGGCAAGGAACTATAGTATGTATCCCTAAAGAGGGGAAACCTAAACGGTTTATTAAAAATTGGCGCCCCATTTCCCTTTTGAATACTACATATAAAATCGCTTCAGCTGTATTGCTAACCGTCTCAAGAGAGTTTTACCAAGTGTTATTCATGAAAGCCAAAAAGGTTTTCTAAAGGGCCGTTTCATCGGCGAAAATATCAGGCTGCTCTACGATACACTGTTGTACACTGAAAATGAAAATATTCCAGGCATGCTTATTAGTAGATTTTGAAAAGGCGTTTGACAGTGTGTCTTGGTCCTTTCTACTTCTACTAAAATGCCTACATTTTTTTAAATTTGGCCCAGACATTATTAAATGGATAATGACTTTTTATAACCAAATCTCTACCTGTATCTCGGTCAACGGCCAATACACTCCTTGGTTTTCGATAGAAAGAGGAGTCAGACAGGGGGATCCTGCCTCCCCATATTTGTATTTAATCTGTGCGGAAATATTGTCTCTCATGATCCGCCGTAATGTGAACATTAAAGGAATTAAAATTAAAAAAAAAGTAAATTTACTATCCCAATTTGCTGATGACACAACATTGTGCCTTGATGGATCAGAAAAGTCATTTATTGAAGCAGTGCATACCCTTACAAGATTTGCACATATTTCTGGTCTAAAAATAAATTTTGACAAAACCCAAGTTGTTTGGATAGGTAGCAGAAAAAAAAAATCTGGCATGCAATATATGCGTGATAAGAATTTTTTGTTTGGGACCCAGGCACTTTTAGGTCTTAGGCATTACATTTTCCACCAACACTGACACTATTGTACAACTAAACTACAATGACAAACTTTTTTCAATCAGACGCGTCTTAGCATAGCATTTTGGAAAAAAAAAAAAACAAATTACTCCTTATGGAAAAATAACTGTTATTAAAACCTTAGTGTTTTCAAAAATATTCATTTATTAATTAATTTGCCTGACCCACCAGACTATTTTTTTTTGAATCCTTAGAAAAAGAACTGTACATGTTTTTGTGGAATGGCAAACAAGGCAAAATCAAAAGGTCTGTGGTTGAAAAACAGTACTTTGAAGGGGATGAAAGATGCTGAATGTTAGAAACTTTTTGTCTTCTATGAAGATATCTTGGTTGAGGAGACTGAATTTTGATTCTGAGTGGAAGAATTTTACCCTTAATATGTTCCCTAGGTTAGGAAATTTAAAACATTTTGGAGCCGAATATGCTAATATATTATTTGAAAATGTTGAAAACCCATTCTGGAAGGATGTTGTAAAACATTACAAAAAACTGTGTACAAGATGTTGTGTATCTTCTGTGCATGAATTCATGTCTGAATGTATTCATTATAACACTAATATTATACGGGGACGAAAGGGTAGTTTATGTGCGAGAGAATGGTGTGACTATGACATTTTCTATGTAAAAAATATAATGAATGATAATGGTCAGTTTATGACATATAACCAATTTTTGCTTAAATACCCAGGTATTAGAACTAATTTTATATTGTATGAAGGTATTGTAGATGCAATCCGAACATACTGTCAAAAGTTAAATGTAGCTCTAACCAACAGGTACAAAACTTTAGACTCGATGGCATGGTCCTTTATTTATAAGGGCAATAAGCATGTACAGACCATTTTAAATGGAAATGATGCTACTCCAACAGCAGTCAGTAAATGGAACAATTTCTTTGAAAATCTGAGCTGGAAACATATTTTTTTCACACTATTATAAAACTACTAAAGATGTACAGCTCAGATGGTTTCAAACCCAGACTATTACATAGACTACTCCCAACTCAGAGATATTTGTTTCATTATTAGAATTACTGATTCCCCTATTTGCAACTTTTGTAATATGGATGAGCAATGCATTTCACATATGTTGTATGATTGTGCTATTGTCAACAGATTTTGGACCAGTTTTGAACATTTGCTTAAAGAAAAATGTCCACATTGTGATTATCTTCAAATTGATAAGGAATTGGTTTTTTGGAGTAAAACAAAATATTACAACAGACAAGCCTCTAGATTTTATTCTGCTTCTGGCTAAATTTTATATATATACAGGACAAAATTGCAAGATGTACACCCAAATGTCCAGTTGTTCATAACATTTCTTAGAAACAGATTGGAATCAGAAAAATATGTATCTTTTTTTGAACAACACATATAGAGAATTTGAAGAAAGTTGGCTGCCTGCCTTATTCCACGCTTTTTTCTTGAACTCTGAAATACTGTTTCTCTTTATTAACAAAACTTGATTGAGCTCTATGGCTGCTATCAAAGAATTTTATTTTATTAGGTGGGTTTTTTTTTTTTTTTTTTTTTTTTTTTTTTTGGTTTTTTTTTCAAATTCCCTTTTTTACTTGTCTGTTAGGGTTATTATCAATCATGCAATCTGTTTTCAATATTTATACTATGTTACAGTACTCAGTCGATTCCTATCAGTATCACACAAGCTGTGTGTGGCATGCCGTGAAAGAAGAAAAGAAGAGAAAAGAGGAAGTTGTAGAAAAACTACCTTGAGCATTACGAAGAGGTCTCATCATGCTGTAACTTTTCTCTCTCCGCAACTTACTGGGATAAAAACTACACTATGTCTAGATCAACTTTAACTGATACTAGTGATAAGAGTATCATGTATATGTATGCTGTATCGACTATGATTATCAACTAATAACTCTCTCCTGTATCCTACACCTGTGTGTGTGTGTGTGTGTGTGTGTGTGTGTGTGTGTGTGTGTGTGTGTGTGTGTGTGTGTGTCCTTCGCCTCCTTGTTGTAGTTGTGTATTTGTATATGGATTTATTTATTTGTACTGGTGTGTGTATTTGTATATACATGTATGTGTGTGTATATGTATGTATGTGTACATATGTGTGTATATGTGCGTATATGTGTGTGTATATGTATGTGTATGTATGTATGTGTTTATATGTGTGTATGTATATATATATATATATACATATATATGTGTGCATATGTATATATTGTGTATGTGCGCATGTTACTTTCTCTAAACTCATAGTACCTGGTATTACTGTATTGTCATTATAATGTTCTGTTTCGTCTTGCTTATTTCTTTGTTTGTAACTGAAAATGAAAAATAAACCTCCTTGTAACTACTTTTTTTTTTTTTTTTTTTTTCTCACTCATTCAGAGTAATGCATAAAGATAAACTACCAGATTGTAACAATTGTATTTATTGTTCATAACTACACATTTATATATTAGTACATGTACTGGACATGCTCATGTCAAATTGGAAGGAGCACCAGGGCAATAGGCTGCACAGGCCACTCCATCTTCAGACTTGGAACCATCAGAGAAAATTTTCTGATAGGATGGGAGTTTTGAACAGAGGTCAGCATACAATGCCTTGTGCGCCAGAGAGCTGGTAGACTCTTTGCGAAAAGCTGCAAGATCAAAACAAATCTCTGGTGTGAAAAAGGTCCATGGAGGCTCATCTGGAAACTTGGAAAAATCAGACACAACTCCTAGGTCTAGACCTGCATTCGGCGTGTGAGGCTGCATACGAAGGCCAAACGGCAGAATACAGTTAGGGTTGTTTTTGAATTTGCTTTGGAACTGAGGGTCAAAGACACAGTCATAGGCAGGGTTTTCCGTTCCGAGAACAGTCTGATATAGTAGTTCAAAGATAGTTTCAGCCTGCGGTTGGACAGTGAGGGTTCACCTGCCTCTGCGTACATGCTGTACACAGGGGTGGGTGCGGAATGCTCCAAGACAGAGACGAAGCCCTTGATGGTGGATAGGGTCAAAGAGTTTGAGGTAAGACAGTCTTGCAGAGCCGTACACAGCACAACCATAGTCCAGTTTGGAACAGACCAAGGCTCTGTAGAGGTGCAGCAAAGTTTTCTTATCAGTGCCCCAGTCAGTGTGTGCTACGACCCGTAGAATATTCAGAGCTTTCTGGCAAGAAGTTTTGAGGTTTTTAATATGGCTGAGAAAGTTCAGTTTTTTATCAAAAATAACCCCCCAGAAATTTGGCTTCCTTAACAGCTGGAATGGTGGACTTATCCAGAAGAATTTCAGGATCAGCAAGAAATTGACGAAAATTGTGAAAATGGATTGACTGGGTTTGGTACATGAAAAGGTAAAGCCGTTTTTTCTTGGCCCACTGTTGAATCTTGTTGACACAAAGTTGGAGTCGGCGCTGTACGCTGGCGTAAGAAGCTCCAACTGCGTACAGCGCAAAGTCGTCAACAAACAAAGAGGATTCAGAGCCCTGGCCTACCAATTTTTCACAATGTCGTTGATTTTAATGCTAAAAAGGGCAGGAGAAAGGATGCTCCCCTGAGAAACACCCAACTCCTGCCCATGGATGTCCATGAGTGTGGTGCCAACACGCACCTGGAACTGTCGATCAGCCAGAAAGTTTTCGATAAACAGAGGCAGATAACCACGAAAACCAAGTTTATGCAAATCCATAAGAATTCCTGATTTCAACATGGTGTCATATGCTTTTTCTAGGTTGAAAAAGATAGCGACCACATGCTTATTGACAAAGGCGTTGCAGATGGTGGTTTTCAGATGGACTAATTGGTCAACTGTCAAGTGGTACTTGCGGAACCCGCACTGTTCACTGGCCAAAAGGCCATCGGTTTCCAGCTTCCACATCAGACGGGAGTTGACCATCTTTTCCATCAGCTTACAGAGGCAGCTGGTCAGAGCTATTGGGCGACATTTTGATGGGTTGGTAGGGTCCTTTCCAGGTTTTGGGAATGGAATGATCAGGGCTTTCCGCCAGGAGGGTCCAGATATGGTTATAGACTCTAAGAAGGGTCTGGAGACAGCTTTCTGGAAGGTGTTTCAAAACCTGATAATGAATGTCATCCAGACCAGGGGCAGAGTCATTGCAGGTTTGCAAAGCTGATTTTAGTTCCTTGATCGAAAAAGGCAGATTGTAAGCTTCAGAGTTGTCGATGTGAAATTGTATGAAGATTTCTCTCTGATTTGCTTGTTTCTTAAAAAGGCTGCAGATTTATTTGAAGATGAGGAGTTCTGTTGCGGTGGGAGAGGCCAACAGATTGGCAACAGTTTGTTTGTCAGTGATCAGAGCATCGGCAAGTTTCAGGTGATGAATGGAGGGGTTGGTGTTCTTCCCTTTGATTTTTCTGATGATGTTCCAAACTTTTTTCTTTGAGTTTTTAGATGTCAGCCCGGAGCAGAAGTTTCTCCAAGACTGACGTTTACTGATTTTGAAAGTGTGTCTCCATTTAGCACGGAGTTTCTGATGGGCTCGAGCGTTGGGATCTGAAGGTTGTTGGTATACCTGACACTGAGTCCGTTTACGTAGTTTTGAGATTTGTTGGCAGTCAGAATTAAACCAGGGTGTTTTGGGCAGTTGGGGTTTGTCGGAAGACATTGGAATACAGGTTTTAGCACAGTTTATCACACAGTATTGGTCAGAGATTCTGCTGGGTCTGGACTCTGAAGAAAATCAATTTCCTGGAATTCTTTTGAAATAATGGTTGTAAACAGATTCCAGTTTGCCTTCTTATAATAATTAAGAGGTTGTGAGACAGAGGCGGTTTCAGTTAATACAGGTTTTAAAAGAACAGGGAAATGGTCACTTCCGTGCAGATCGCCATGGACAGACCACTCATAGTCCAGGACCAGCGAGGGGTCACAAACTGACAAATCTAACACGAAAGTGAACCTGTGGAGGAGTGGAGGATAAGTTGGAGTTCCATCGTTCGGACAACACAAATCAAAGTCTGAAAGGACACCTTCAAGAAGCAGACCTCTGGATGACGAATTCACACTACCCCAAGGGAGTTGTGTCCATTGAAATCACCCAACAGCAAAAAAGGCCGAGGAAGCTCTCCCATCAGATTGACAAGATCCTCACGACAAACCGGGACAGAAGGTGGCAGACAGAGTGAGAGCAAATCGTAATAGTCTTGTGGAGAGTGACTCTCGCAGCTACAGCTTGAAGGGAGGTAGTCAGAAGGACAGGACTAAACAGCAAAGTTTTATGTAAGAGAAGGGCAACACCACCTGACAGTCCCAATGTGGATGGTTGTGCAGGCTTGGAAAGAATATTAAGCCAGAAAAAGTGAAGGTCTTCTGACTTTGAATTTTAGTTTCTTGAAGAGCTATGACGTAAGGTTTTAACATTTGACACAGAAGCTGCAGCTTCTCAAAGTTTGAATGTAAGCCATGGATATTCCAATGGATCATTGTACTGTCCATGGTGCAGAGAATGAATAGGAGAGAAATCAGGACATCTCCGAGTCATCATCTGCATTCAATGGAGCGAATCTATTAGAAAGTTGGACTGCACCGTTGGAATCTTCAGACCTGTTGACAGACTTGCCCACAGGTGAAGAAGGCCTGGATTTTGGAGATGGTGGAGGTTTCTTTCTCATCTCCACACATCTCCACACTGGATGAACTCCCTTGCCCGCACAGGCATTGCTCACAGAAGTTCGAGGCGGGAGGTCTGGCTTTTTAATCTGCCCAGCAGCAGCAGTAGACTGCTGGGCAGTCTGAGGGGTGGTGGATTTTTTGCTTCCACCAGGGGCACCCACCTTGGACTGGAGAGTGGTGTCTTTGCTTCCAGAGTTTAACATTCTACTTTCCAACGTTCTTGCGAAAATAAATTCATCAGTCTGGCAGCAGACTAAATGGGTTGAGTCTTTCTTTAATGCTGAAGCATACGAAGAAACTGTTAATGTTTGGCTGCCAACAACATGTCTATGTGCCTCAAAAAAAACAAGATTTTCTTTTTGTTTTTAACGTTCTGGATATTGGACGCCTGAATCCGAACAGGGCAGGTGCGTGAAGAGGAGGGTTGGTCGCCACCGCAGTTCGTTAAATGAGCCGGATCTTTACATGGCCCATCATGGGTTGCCTTGCAGCAAACACTGCACACCTCCTCCCCGGAACAGCGATCTCTGACATGTCCAAACTTCTGGCATTTGAAACATCTCATTGGAGACGGAACATACATTTGCACACGGACATTTAAGTATCCTACTTTAATGACCGGAGGTAGCAAAGGGTTGCAGAATGTCAGAAAGAGGGTGTTGGGGCACACTCTTTCTGCACTTTTTTAACTGTCACCCTATGCACCTCCGTCACACCTTGGGATGCAAGCTCTGTCTTGATCTCCGCATCTGAGACACCTTTCAAATCTGGGCACCAAATAATTCCTTTAGATGAGTTTAACTGCTTATGCGGAGTCACCCAGATGTCTCTGTCCACGAACCTTGTTGCCCTCAGCAGCTGTTCCGATTGCTTCTTCGACCTGCACTGGACAAAGAATGAGCTGTTCCGTAGCCTTTTCACTGACTGAGGGTCGCCTGCTAGACCTTGGAAGCCCTTCTGAATTGCAAAAGGACTCAGAGCGGAAATAGGCTTTTCCTGCTCTGTCCCTTCAATCACAATCAAGGAAGCCCAAAAACCTGTCCTCTGTCTCGTCTCCATATCTGAGTCACTGTCTGAATCCGGTAGTCTGGAAATGGGGTCCACTGCCTTCCTCTTCTTTATGGGGGGAATGATTTTTGATAAAGCCATGTTCTATGCGTATAAATTTGTCTCACCTTTACCCACCCACCATGGAGTCCAACAAAGGGGCCAGGGCCAGCAAATCACTGTCTTGACCCCTTCCAGGCTTCAGGAAAGATATACGACAAACAGAATGTCACTAAGCCTATCTCCCCTGATCATGCTCAACCCCCAGGAACAGAGAGCCGAGCACTGCATGGGTTAACTTGGCCAGCGGAGAGAACTGCTGTCTTGACCCAGCCCCCATAAGGGGGAGCCAATTAATACACCTGGGCCAGAGTGTACCTCCTGTCTAGGAGAGGTTTGAGCCAAAGTGGTGTGTTGAGGGCACTGACCCTCTCAATCACCAGGATCTCATCCCCCTCCGTCACAGGTCGCACCGCATGGCAACCCGTGGCGGATCTTAAGAAGACCACAGAGAGACAAAGAGTGTTGAAAAGAAGACTTGAAGGGGAGACGAAGATAGAAAAGAGCCAAATAAGAAAGGTAGAAACAAGAAAGGAGAAAGGCGGGTTACTTTCATGCGGGTTACTATTAGTCAGGATCCTCACCCTTAGCCTATCTGACATGGGAAGCCCTACCTGGGGCATCAACTCCTTACCACGTTGTGCTTAGGCCAGACAGCACCTTCGACTTTTCAGGCCTAGAAACATTAAAAAAAAACTAGCTTATCTTCAAGTATTGATGCCCCCGCCAGCAAAGCCTAAGGGATCACAGGACCATGCAAGCCCTCCGACCACGGCAAGGTTGCAACCCCCGGAAGGGTCCGCAGGTTCAAAATCATTCTTGTTCACCAGCACTCCTGAAACAACATTCAGAGGAAAAATTAGTGATATGACTAATGAGGTGATGCAAAAAAAAAAACCACACACACACACACACACACTCACACATACACATACAGATACACACACACTCACTCACACACACACACACACACACACACACACACACACACACACACACACACACACACACCAAACTGCGTACATCCCACTGGCACACCCATGAAAGAAAGAAAAGAGAAGGGAACACACACATAAACACACACACGCTTTCTTATGCCCCACTTGTACACACATGAAAGAAAGAAAAAAAAGGCACACACACACACGCATACACACACGCACATGCGCGCACACACACACATATGCACATACATCTTTCGCTCTCACTCTTGAAAGTAATATTTTTTTATGAAAACAAAGTCATTCACTTGCCTGTTGGTCTCTATAACCTGGGAAGCAATGCTGCTAGGGCGTAAGAGTCCGGCTGGTCACTCAACATCTCATCTCTGCAGCACATCTCTGACACCTGTCTGTCAGCCACGCCCCCTTTGACCTCGATTCGTGGCAAGCCAGCTGGTCTTGCAGTTCATTATCTCATAGAGCTCTGTTAGTTGTCCCCTATAATGTCTCTCTCACTGTGTGATTCAGTCACTGCAAGTTAGCCCAAAGCCAGCAACACTAAGCTTGTTCAAGGGTCTCTGTGTGTGTGTGTGTGTGTGTGTGTGTGTGTGCGCGAGATGCACTGCCTGCTCAGCCACGTGGCATGCATCCAACAGTTAGCCTCTGTGGTAATTCGGTCAAGCTCTCCCTTTCACCTGCTTCCTGGTCACAATCTGGATGTTCTTTATCTGAATCAGATCAACTGACCATCTAATCAATATTTCCAGCACCTGATCTGTGGTAAATGTACGGCAAGGCTGAGTACATGAAGTGCTTCATTATGACGTCATAGTGAATGGAAAAAACATCAGAATGAATTGATAAAAAACATTTAACTGAACAATGCTCTGATTAAGCAAATGGCCGTGAGCACAGGTCAGGGAAGCACCCAACTATGACATTTCTTTCTGGCTTTCTGTCTCATCAGATTAGAGAGCAAGAATATTGTGAGTTAGATAACCCTAGTTAGTGGCATTTTGGTGACGTTGGCGGTGTGAGCCATGTGTTACAGAAATGTGACGTCAGCAGCATAAGGGTTAAGGAAATAAAACAGTTCTGATTCTGATTCTGTTTCTGCGCATGTGCGCGCACACACACACACACATATATACACACTCATACACACACACACACACACAAAAACAGACCCATTCACAGAAAGCACAATCAGGTTGGCTCTCTCCATGTCGCTGCTCATAGGTGTCCATGGCCAAGGCTCATAGCTTGACACAGAGTACCACAGCAGCAACTGAAACATACAGACCCACTGACCTCAAGCCTCACAGGTAGCAACAAGTATGGCACTATGTGATTATTCAATGTTTTGGGGCTACAACTGAGGTATTCAAAAAACTGAAAAATATATTTTTACATTTTATTTGCAGATAACTATACCATTAGCCATAGTTGGATTTTGTGAAAATATATATACTCACTGTCTTTCATTTCATTACTTTATTTCCTAAACACCATTTTCTTCATTCTTACCTGTCCAAGCAAATAACTTATCTGCACTTGGCATGAAAACAACACTGTACTTCATGATTTCCATAAAAGATTAACAAGATGCAAAGCGCATAAACGTACTCCCAGTTTATCCTGAATACGCGTGATATATTCCATAAAGAGGAAAATCCGTCTTGGGCTGGTGTAACCGTTAGTAATGGCTATTCTGGTGAACATCAGCCTTCATCTGTGACCTATAATGAATTTAAGATTTAAGATTAAAATTACAGTCCCGTCACAGCAGAGGTTATCTCAGGACTGTCACCACGTTTCAAACTACCACGTATATATGTTAAAAAAAGATTAAAAAGCAAAACCTTACCCGACCCATTAAAAACTGATTAAAAGAACCAATCCTAGGATTAAAAAAACCAACAAGCTGAAATAAGATAAGACAATGTTGCCCACAGCCCAGCCGACCGCAAAGGGCCACACCAGGGCCATCACCACGTTAAAATCAACTCACAAGTCAGTCATTCACACAATTCTTTCAAATACATCCAAAAACACATCCAAAAGTTTGTTAAAAATCTTTCCACTGTAAAACCTCAGATCCGATGAAAAATGTTAATCTCTTTCAAGAACTCAAAGATCGTGTCAGGCGGAACATCTCTGAACAAGGTTTTCATGGAATCTCTGCTGTAAAATGTTTGTGTCTCACATCGTGCAAGTCCCAACACTCCAAAAGAATATGTTTCATTGTGAGTGGAACATGACATGGAATGCACCACGGAGCTTCTTAACTCTTTAAAAGGTAGGAATGGGTAAAATAGCCGGCATAGAACTGTTTCTTCTTTACGACCACCAGACGAAGATGAGAGGAACTCCTTAAGGTATGGACAGATCTGAAAGAGTTTGTTATCCGTCTGTGTATTCCGATCCTCCTGCACTGCCACAGGTCTCTGACATAATCAGTAATTTTGAGTTTCAGATCTGAGCAGGGATAGGTGTGTGTTTGACAGTTTCTCTCTTGTGGCATTCTTGGCCAAATGATCAACCATTTCGTTCCCTCCGATGCCAACATGACCAGGAACCCACACCACCAGGGTCACACCAGGGCCGTCACCACGTTAAAATCAACTCACAAGTCAGTCATTCACACAATTCTTTAAAATACATCCAAAAACCCATCCAAAAGTTTGTTAAAAATCTTTCTTCCATAAAATCTTCAATCAGATGAAAAATGTTAATCTCTCTCAAAAACCAAAGATCATGTCAGGTGGGACATCTCTGAACAGGATTTTCATGGACTCCGCTGTAAAATGTTTGTGTCTCACATCGTGCAAGTCCCAACACTCTAAAAGAATATGTTTCACTGTGAGTGGAACATGACATGAATGCACCACGGAGCTTCTTCACTCTTTAAAAGGTAGGAATGGGTAAAAAACGAATGACCAGTGTGCAGCCGGCACAGAACTGTTTCTTCTTTACAACCACCAGACGAAGATGAGAGGAACTCCTTTAGGTTTGGCAGGATCTGAAAGAGTTTGTTATTCGTCTGTGTATTCCAGTCCTCCTGCCAGAGGTCTCTGACATAATTGTTAATTTGGGTTTCAGATCCGAGCAGGGGATAGGTATGTTTGACAGTTTCTCTCGTATGGCATTCTTGGCCAAACGATCCACCATTTCGTTCCCTCCAATGCCAACATGACCAGGAACCCAAGCCAGAATAATGTTGTAACCCTCCACTAATTTTAAAAAGTGTAAAAGTTCGGGGTGCTGAAGGTTGCGGCCAGCTATGGCCTCCAAAGCTGACAGTGAATCTGACAAAACCAGAAAGTCCCTCTTCGTAGATTGGGAGATTATCCTCAGTGCCAGAACCAGAGCTGTAAGTTCAGCAGAGTAAGCAGAAGCGTCTGAAGGAATATGTTCTAACAGTATTTGAGAACGAGCACCAGGGCAGTAGGCTGCACAGGCCACTCCATCTTCAGACTTGGAACCGTCAGTGAAAAGTTTGATACGATGGGAGTTTTGAACACAGGTCAGCATACAACGCCTTGTATGCCAGAGAACTGGTGGAGTCTTTGCGAAAAGCTGTAAGATCAAAACAAATCTCTAGTGTGAAAAAGGTCCATGGTGGCTCAATTGGAAACTTGGAAAAAATCAGACACAACTCCTAGGTCTAGACCTGCATTCCACTCGTGAGGCTGCATACGAAGGCCAAACGTCGGAATACAGTTAGGGTTGCTTTGGAACTGAGGGTCAAAGACACAGTCATAGGCAGGGTTTTCCGGTTCCGAGAACAGTCTGATATAGTAGTTCAAAGATAGTTTCAGCCTGTGGTTGGACAGTGAAGGTTCACCTGCGTCTGCGTACAGGCTGTACACAGGGGTGGTGCGGAATGCTCTGAGACAGAGACGAAGCCCTTGATGGTGGATAGGGTCAAAGAGTTTGAGGTAAGACAGTCTTGCAGAGCCGTACACAGCACAACCATAGTCCAGTTTGGAACAGACCAAGGCTCTGTAGAGGTGCAGCAAAGTTTTCTTATCTGCGCCCCAGTCAGTGTGTGCTACGACCCGTAGAATATTCAGAGCTTTCTGGCAAGAAGTTTTGAGGTTTTTAATATGGCTGAGAAAGTTCAGGTTTTGATAAAAAAAAAAAAAAAAAACCAGAGTTTTGGCTTCCTTAACAGCTGGAATGGTGGACTTATCCAGAAAAATTTCAGGATCAGCAAAAAATTGACAAAAATTGTGAAAACGGACTGATTGGGTTTTGGTACGTGAAAAGGTAAACCCATTTCCTCGGCCCACTGTTGAATCTTGTTGACACAAAGTTGGAGTCGACGCTGTACGCTGGCGTAAGAAGATCCAACTGCGTACAGCGCAAAGTCGTCAACAAACAAAGAGGATTCAGAGCTTTCTGGAAGGTGTTTCAAAACTGATAATGAATGTCATCCAGACCAGGGGCAGAGTCATTGCAGGTTTGCAAAGCTGATTTTAGTTCCTTGATCGAAAAAGGCAGATTGTAAGCTTCAGAGTTGTCCGATGTGAAATTGTATGAAGATTTCTCTCTGATTTGCTTGTTTCTTAAAAAGGCTGCAGATTTATTGAAGATGAGGAGTTCTGTTGGATGGTGGAGGCCAACAGATTGACAACAGTTTGTTTGTCAGTGATCAGAGCATCGGCAAGTTTCAGGTGATGAATGGAGGGGTTGGTGTTCTTCCCTTTGATTTTTCTGATGATGTTCCAAACTTTTTTCTTTGAAGTTTTAGATGTCAGCCCGGAGCAGAAGTTTCTCCAAGACTGACGTTTACTGATTTTGAAAGTGTGTCTTGATTTTGCACAGAGTTTCTGATGGGCTCGAGCGTTGGGACCTGAAGGTCGTTGGTATACCCGACGCTGAGCCTGTTTGCGTAGTTTTGAGAGATTTGTTGGCAGTCAGAATTAAACCAGGGTGTTTTGGACAGTTGGGGTTTGTCAGAAGACATTGGAATACAGGTTTTAGCACAGTTTATCACAGTATTGGTCAGAGATTCTGCTGGGTCTGGACTCCGAAGAAAATCAATTTCCTGGAATTCTTTTGAAATAATGGTTGCAAAAAGATTCCAGTTTGCCTTCTTAAATTAAGATGTTGTAAGACAGAGGTGGTTTCAGTTAATACAGGTTTTAAAAGAACAGGGAAATGGTCACTTCCGTGCAGATCGTCATCGACAGACCGCTCATAGTCCAGGACCTGCGAGGGGTCACAAATCGACAAATCTAAACACGGAAGTGAACCTGTGAAGGAGTGGAGGTAAGCTGAAGTTCCATCGTTCAGACAACACAAACCAAAGTCTGAAAAGATAACTTCAAGAAGCAGACCTCTGGATGACGAATTCACACTACACCGAAGGAGGTTGTGTCCACTGAAATCACCCAACAGCAAAAAAGGCAGAGGAAGCTCTCTAATCAGACTGACAAGGTCCTGATGACAAACCGGGACAGAAGGTGGCAGATAGAGTGAACAAATTGTAATAGTCTTGTGGAAAGTGACTCTCGCAGCTACAGCTTGAAGGTAGTCAGAGCAACAGGTCTAAACAGCAAAGTTTTATGTAAGAGAAAGGCAACACCACCCAACAGTCCCAATGTGGATTGTTATGCAGGCTTGGAAAGAATATTAAAGCCAGAAAGAGTGAAGGTCTTCTGGCTTTGAATTTTAGTTTCTTGAAGAGTTACGACGTAAGGTTTTAACGTTTGACACAGAAGCTGCAGCTCCTCAAAGTTTGAATGTAAGCCACGGATATTCCAATGGATTACTGTACTGTCCATGGTGCAGAGAATGTATAGGAGACAAATCAGGTCATCTCCTCGTCATCATCTGCATCCAGTGGAGCAAACCTATCAGAAAGTTGGACTAGACTGTGGAGTCTTCAGACCTGTTGGCAGACTTGCCCACAGGTGAAGAAGGCCTTGGTTTTGGAGATGGTGGAAGTTTCCTTCTCATCTCCACCATTTCCACCTTGCCCGCACGGGCACTGCTCATAGAAGTTCGAGGCGGGAGAGCTGGCTTTTTAATCTGCCCAGCAGCAGAAGGAGTAGACTGCAGGGCAGTCTGAGGGGTGGCAGATTTTTTGCCTCCACCAGGGGCACCCATCCTGGAATGGGAGGAGGTGTCCTTACTTCCAGAGTTTAACATTCTACTTTGCAAAGTTTTTGTGAAAATAAATTCATCAGTCTGGCAGCAGACTGAACGGGTTGAAACTTTCTTTACTGTTGAAGCATACGAATACACTGTTGACGTTTGACTACCAACAACCTGTCTACGTGCCTAAAAAACCGAGATTTTCTTTTCCGTTTTAACTTTCTGGATGTTTGACTCCTGAATCCAAACAGGGCAGTTGCGTGAAGAGGAGGGGTGGTCGCCACCGCAGTTCGCACAATAAGCCGGGTCTTTACATGGCCCATCATGGGTTGCCTTGCAGCAAACACCACACACCTCCTCCCCGGAACAACAGTCTCTGACATGTCCAAACTTCTGGCATTTGAAACACCTCATCGGGGATGGGACATACATTTGCACACAGACATTTAAGTAGCCTACTTTAATGAGAGGAGGAAGCAAAGGGTTACAGAATGTCAGAAAGAGGGTGTTGGTGGGCACTCTTTCTGCACCTTTTTTAACTGTCACCCTATGCACCTCCGTCACACCTGGGATGCAAGCTCTGTCTTGATCTCCACTTCTGAGACACCTTTCAAATCTGGGCACCGAATAACTCCTTTAGACGAATTTAACTGCTTATGCGGAGACACCCGGATGTCTCTGTCCACGAACCTTGTTGCCCTCAGCAGCTGTTCTGATTGCTTTTTCAACCTGCACTGGACGAGGAATGAGCCATTCCGTAGCCTTTTTACTGACTGAGGGTCGCCTGCTAGACCTTGGAAGCCCTTCTGAATTGCAAAAGGACTCAGAGCGGAAATAGGCTTTTCCTGCTCTGTCCCTTCAATCACAATCCAGGAAGCCCAAAAACCTGTCCTCTGTCTCATCTCCATATCTGAGTCACTGTCTGAATCCGGTTGTCTGGAAATGGGGTCTGCTGCCTTCTCTTCTTTATGGGGGAAATGATTTTTGATAAAGCCATGTTTTATGTGTATAAATTTTTGGCTCACCTTTACCCACCCACCAAGGAGTCCAACAAAGGGGCCAGGGCAACAAAATCACTGTTTTGACCCCTTCTAGGCTTCAGGAGAGATATACAACAAACAGAACACCACTAACCCTATCCCCCCTGATCATGCTCAACTCCCGGGAACAGAGAGCTGAGCACTGCAGGGGTTAACTTGGCCAGCCGAAGAACTGCCTGTCTTGGCCCAGCCCCCATGAAAGGGGAGCCGATTAATACACCTGGGCCAGAGTGTACCTCCTGTCTAGGAGAGGTTTGAGCCAAAGTGATGTGTTACGGGCGCTGGCCCTCTCAATCACCAGGATCTCATCCCCCTCCGTCACAGGTCGCACAGCACGGCAAACGCAGCGGATCTTAACCCGTTGACTGCCCTGGCATGAATGGCGTTCGTTGTGGTTTCGGGAAAGCTGTGTGCCCTTGCACGAACGGCGTTCGAGGTAATTTCATCATCAAAATTCAGCGATTTAAAAAAGGGAGGCAAGGAGAAAAAATGGTTTAAAAACGGTTGTAGAGACCCTAAAGGACGGTTTCTTCCCTTTCACGGGTCGCTGACTGACCGGCTCGCGTCCGCTTGGACGATAACTTTGGCAAAGTTCGGCCGAGTCTTTTTGGTTCAAGATGGTGAATCGAGCAGGCAGTTCGATCAGGCGCCTGCCATTTTCAAACGATCTAATGGCTCTTGAAGAGCTTCAGGAAGTTATCTGAGACCGTGAAAACGATGACGAAGACTTCAGAGAAGGGGAACAAAGCAATTCGGAGGAGAAATAAAGCCATCACAATCAACACCCACCCTTTGCTATCGGAGATTGGTATTGATGACAAAGCTGATCCCTGACTTCAAACCGAGCGATACCGGCGCAAGTGGGTCCCAATCGGAGAGAAACGAGCCGATTCTGTCTACGTCGACTGCCTTCCTCCCTCCTTTCGTGAGAGGTCGGGAGGAGAGTCGAGGAAGGGGAGGGGGTTCAGGACAACGGCGAGGGGCCAGTGTGAGGGGGCGTGGTAGGGGAAGAGGGTGTGGCACTCGTCAGTCTAAACTTGTTTCAGAATGGACAGAGGCCAGTGCTGATTGCCCAAATCTTGACCTTTTTTTTCACAGGTGATCAGGTATCAAGGTGAACATTGATAATTTCAATGGAGTTATGTGTGTGTGTGTGTGTGTGTGTGTGTGTGTGTGTGTGTGTGTGTGTGTGTGTGTGTGTGTGTGTGTGTGTGTGTGCTTTTTGAATATTGTGCTTGTGCACAGTATGTGTGAGAGAGAGAGAGAGAGAGAGAGAGAGAGAGAGAGAGAGAGAGAGAGAGCAGTGCTTGTGCATGGTGTGGGTATACATTGTGTGTGTGTGTGTGTGTGTGTGTGTGTGTGTGTGTGTGTGTGTGTGTGTGTGTAGTGTTTGTGCATGGTGTGTGTGTGTGTGTGTGTGTGTGTGTGTGTGTGTGTTTGTGTAGTGTTTGTGCATGGGGGGGGGGGGGGGGGGTGCTTTTGCATGTGGTGCTCTGTGTGTGTGTGTGTGTGTGTGTGTGTGTGTGTGTGTGTACATGTGTGTGTGTGTGTGTGTGTGTGTGCTTTTGAATGTGTGGTGCTTGTGCACATGTGTGTGTGCACAGTGTGTGTGTGTGTGTGTGTGTGTGTGTGTGTGTACCCAAATGTATGTCAGTCAACTATAACTGGCATTTATTAGCAGTAGTGTGGGATCCTGATCCTTCTGTCCGTAGGTTCTGTGGTGTGGTGTATTCTCTGCGACACCGGTTTATTTTTTTCAGTTGTTAGTGTGCTTTCATCATCTGTGGTCTGGCCTTTTGTAGCTCAGTCCTATCTTTAGCAGTCTCTTTTTTTTTTTTTTTTTTTTTTTTTTTTTTTTTGGTGTGGTTGGTTTTGCAATGTTTTACTTATTACCTTCTGTGGTAATGACTTTTTACCAATCGCACTTAGTTCATGAGTGAACCAAACCACATGTATGAAAGAAAACTGACAATAATTGGAAGTTACACTTAGTGTTGTTATTGTTAGTTCATCTCTGCTAAACAAGACCAATTCCCAAGAGGCTTGCAAGATGTGCAGCAGACTGATGCTGTGGATAATGTGCAGTTCCCATCTTCTTTCCTGCGTTACCTGGGCTGGAGTGCCCTCTATGATATGGGTTGCTAAACATTTTATGCATTGTCAAGCTTTATTGTGAATACAGATGTTTGTCCTGAAGTTCAAAGGATACTAAAACCAGTTCTTGTGGTATTTCATTGTGATTTTAGTGCTATAGTTTTGTTTATGTTCTGAAAGTGTTTTTCAAACAAAACATTCATCATTATGTATATTTTTGGTCTACTTATTACAAAAAAAAATCAAACTATTGTGATGTCTGGCTGTAGCCAAGGATATAACAAGAAAATTTCCCAAGTATCTAAGATATATGTCAAGAATTGAAAGAGCAGTGGGCATATCTACCTAAGAAAACAAAATTGTGTCCCTTGATACCTGGATTGTACTGTACCCCAGAAATGCATAAATTTATCATATAAATCAACAATTGTGGGTTGTAAATTTACTACCAAATATTTAAACAGGTGTTCAGTAAACACTAAAACCACTTTTTACTGGGTTTGTATGTTTTTTGTTTTGCTGCTGTGGGGTTTTGTATGCTTGCAAAATATGATTTTTTAAAAAAAAAGTTGAATTATAAGATTATTTATTATACTCATAATGAACAAAATCAAATATTATTTGCAGATATTATAGCCCTGGTATATAAGAAAAAAACATGCCAAAAATCTAAGAGATATCTGTACACAAATAAATGAGCACTGATCAAATTAGTGAACCTACCGCAAAAAGTCAAATTTTGCTCTGGCACACAGAAGTACAAAACTGATACAAAATAGTGGCAGTCAAGGGGTTAAGAAGACCAAGAGAAAAAGAGTGTGGAAAAAAGAAGACTTGAAGGGGAGACGAAGATAGAAAAGAGCCAAATAACAAAGGCAGAAAACAAGAAAAAGAGAAAGGCGGGTTACTATTAGTCAGGATCCTCACCCTTAGCCTGTCTGACATGGGAAGCCCTACCAGGGCATCAACTCCTTACCACGTTGTGCTTAGGCCAGACAGCATCAACAACTTTTCAGGCGGACCAGGAAGGGGTCACATATCGACAAATCTAAACATAAAGTGAACCTGTGGAAGAGTAGAGATAAGCTGGAGCTGCATCGTTCAGACAACACAAATCAAAGTCTGAAAGGATATCTTCAAGAAGCAGACCTCTGGATGACGAATTCACACTACCCCAAAGAGGACTGTGTCCATTAAAATCACCCGACAGCAAAAAAGGTCGAGGAAGTTCTCTAATCAGACTGACAAGGTCCTGACGACAAACCGGGACAGAAGGTGGCAGATAGAGTGAGCAAATGTGACACAGTTTTGTCGAGAGTGACTCTCGCAGCTACAGCCTGATGGGGGTAGTCAGAGCGACAGGACTAAACAGCAAAGTTTTATGTAAAAGAAGGGCAACACCGCCCCATAGTCCCAATGTGGATGTTTGTGCAGGCTTGAAAGAATATTAAAGCCAGAAAGAGTGAAGGTCTTCTGGCTTTGAATTTTAGTTTCTTGAAGAGCTACGACGTAAGGTTTTAAAGTTTGACACAGAAGCTGCAGCTCCTCAAAGTTTGAATGTAAGCCACGGATATTCCAATGGATTATCGTACTGTCCATGGTGCAGAGGACAAATGAGAGAGAAATCAGGTCATCTCCGAGTCATCATCTGCATTCAATGGAGCGAATTTATTGTAAAGTTGGACTGGACTGTTTGGGTCTTCAGACCTGCTGGCAGACTTGCCCACAGGTGAAGAAGGCCTGGATTTTGGAGATGGTGGAGGTTTCTTTCTAATCTCCACCATCTCCACACTGGGTTGAACTCCCTTGCCCGCACGGGCACTGCTCATTGAAGTTCGAGGCAGGAGGGCTGGCTTTTTAATCTGCCCAGCAGCAGATGGAGTAGACTGCTGGGCAGTCTGAGGGGTGGTGGATTTTTTGCCTCTACCAGGGGCACCCACTTTGGACTGGGAGGTGGTGGATTTGCTTCCACAAGAGTTTAACATTCTGCCTTGCAACGTTTTGGTGAAAATAAATTCATCAGTCTGGCAGCAGACTGAACGGGTTGAAACTTACTTTAATGCCGAAGTATATGAAGACACTGTTGACGTCTGACTACCAACAACCTATGACGTCTGACTACCAACAACTATCTACCTGCCTCAAAAAACGAGATTTTCTTTTCCGTTTTAACTTTCTGGATGTTTGACTCCTGGATCCAAACAGGGCAGTTGTGGAAAGAGGAGGGGTGGTCGCCATCGCAGTTCGCACAATGAGCCCGGTCTTTACACAGCCCATCATGGGTTGCTTGCTACAAACACCGCACACACCTCCTCCCCGAACAGCAGTCTCTGACAAGTCCAAACTTCTGGCATTTGAAACACCTCATAGGGGATGGGACATACAGCTGGACATGGACACTCAAGTATCCTACTTTAATGACGGGTGGTAACAAAGGGTTGCAGAATGTCAGAAAGAGGGTGTTGGTGGGCACTCTTTCTGCACCTTTTTTAACTGTCACCCTACGCACCTCCATCACACCTTGGGATGCAAGTTCTGTCTTGATCTCCGCTTCTGAGACACCTTTCAAATCCGGGCACTGAATAACCCCTTTGGACAAATTCAACCGCTTATGGGGAGTCACCCGTATATCTCTGTCCACAAGCCTTGTTGCCCTCAGCCACTGTTCTGATTGCTTCTTCGATCTGCACTGGACAAAGAATGAGCCGTTCCGTAGCCTTTTCACTGACTGAGGGTCACCTGCTAGACCTTGGAAGCCCTTCTGAATTGCAAAAGGACTCAGAGCAGAAATAGGCTTTTCTGCTCTGTCCCTTCAATCACAAGCCAGGAAGCCCAAAAACCGTCCTCTCTCTTGTCTCCATATCTGAATCACTGTCTGAATCTAAATGTCTTGAGACAGGGTCCACTGCCTTCCTCTTCTTTATGGGGGAAATGATTTTAGAAAAAGCTATGTTTTATGTGTATAAATTCATCTCTCCCTTACCCACCCACCATGGAGTCCAACAAAGGGGCCAGGGCCAAGAAGTCACTGTCTTGACCTCTTCCAGGCTTCAGGAGAGATATACGACAAACAGAGCGCCACTAACCCTATCCCCCCTGATCATGCTCAACTCCCGGAAGCAGAGAGCTGAGCTTTGCAGGGGTTAAACTTGGCCAGCCGGAGAACTGCCTGTCTTGACCCAGCCCCATGAAGGGGGAGCCGATTAATACACCAGGGCAAGAAAGAATGTACCTCCTGTCTAGGAAAGGTTTGAGCCAAAATGATGAGTTGAGGGCGTTGGCCCTCTCAATCACCAGGATCTCATTCCCCTCCGTCACAGGTCGCACCGCACGGCAAACGCGGCGGATCTTAAGAAGACCACAGAGAGAAAAAGAGTGTGGAAAAGAAGACTTGAAGGGGAGACGAAGATAGAAAAGAGCCAAATAAGAAAGGCAGAAAACAAGAAAAGGAGAAAGGCGGGTTACTATTAGTCAGGATCCTCACCCTTAGCCTATCTGACATGGGAAGCCCTACCAGGGCATCAACTCCATACCACGTTGTGCTTAGGCCAGACAGCATCGTGACTTTTCAGGGCTAGAAGCATTTAAAAAAAACAGCCTATCTTCAAGTACTGATGCCCCCGCCAGCAAAGCCTAAGGGATCACAGGACCATGCAAGCCCTCCAACCATGGCAAGGTTGCAACCCCCGGAGGGGTTTGAAAAAGAAGACTTAAAGGGGAGACGAAGATAGAAAAGAGCCAAATAAGAAAGGCAGAAAACAAGAAAAGGAGAAAGGCGGGTTACTATAAGTCAGGATCCTTACCCTTAGCCTCTCTGACATGGGAAGCCTTACCAGGGGCATCAACTCCTTACCACGTTGTTCTTAGGCCAGACAGCATTTTGACTTTTCAGGCCTAGAAGCATTTAAAAAAAAAACAGCCTATCTTCAAGTATTGATGCCCCCACCACCAAAGCCTAAGGGATCACGGGACCATGCAAGCCGTCCGACCACGGCAAGGTTGCAACCCACAGAGGGGGAGCGGAGGAGGAAAGGGAGTGGAAGAGGAGCAGGGAGGGGGACGAGGGAGGGGTGGGGTGGGGGGGGGGAGGGTTAGGTTTGTTTTCTTTTTGGTCTTCAGAACGTTACTTTTGATACAAATGTCAATCATATGTCTTCATAAGGTCATAACAAGCAGACATCTAATTTGTATATGCAATGTTTATACGGCAACAAGAAGTTAGGTAAAAGGGGGGGGTGGGGGGGGGTTGGAGGTGGGATGGGGAAGTATAGTTGTGTTGACATGTTCAAATGTCTTCTTATTAGATAGATCTTGTTATCCTGATCATTTTGATACACAGTTACATGCTTGTATGTCAACTGAAAGCAGAGATACGCCATTTTATACCTTGTTTCGGTTGCCGTTGTGGAAAAAAAAAATTAATGAGAAGATTTTGTCATTTTTAAAAGCAAGGTATTCAGACTCTGTACAAGCCTCAGGTCAGAAAAAAAAAAAAATCAGTGTTTTATTACAAGTAGTTGACATTAATCGCCTATGGTTTAGACATGTGACATGCCAAATGGCCGAGTTACAGGCCTTCAAACATAGCCCTTACGGGGAATACCGATTGTCATTAAAAAATTACATATCTAAGAATCCAAAACTTTGCTCCTACTTAAGCTACAGACAGATATAAATTTCATACAATTTTCTTTGTCTTTAGTTGTTCTATAACCTTGATTTATTGAACACAACAGCCAAAAAACACTTTAAAAATCACTCTGGAGTACTTACTAGGTCTGCTGTGCATTCCCAGTCATCTGCTCCTTTAAGTAAATTCTTGCTCTTGATATCACAGGCATGATTTGTGGCCTTCTGCCAAGGCTCTCATTTTCTTGGCCACTCTCTTTTCCTCATCTGGTGTTGAACTTTTTCTTCGGCACTACAGGTCACTTTAGGAGAATGGAAGAAGGAAGCTGTAGTTTTCCTTGAAATCTTCATTTGCATACTACTTGCATACTATTTAGTGAGTGCATGTCCTCACAAGAGTGGGATAATGGCTACTGTTGGGAGAGAATAACAAAACAGACATCATGTAATGTAACTTGAAAAGAGTGTGTCTTCTTACCTTGTCCTGGTGGATATTGCTTGAGAATTTGCGCTCCAGTCGTCGCCCTTTGGGGCCTGGTATGTCCAGCTGTGTTACCTGTGGTGAATAATAATTATACCAATAGCAATAACAAACATCCATGATACTGATAAAGATATTAGAAATATTTTCACAAAATATCTACAAGAAGGTTCCATCATGGGACATGTGGGGACAAAGCCCTCTACTTGAAGATTTTGGCAGGCATACAGCATGAAAAGTACCGATCAACCAGCATACACAACAATGAAAACATTCATGCTATTTGTGTGAGCAGACATACACATACGCATGCACACATACACAATAGCAAACTGATCTTCAACAAAAAAAGCTCACATTGTTAAATGCATGGGGTCTTGCAGTTGCTCCAAAACAATAAATAACAACAATTTGTATTAATATAGCAATATTCCTATATGTTGCATGAAGTAAGTTCAAGCAATTAATATACTGCTCCATCTGCTTTTTTCACACACTCATATATTCACAAGTTTGAAACACTGGTGTTATTTGTAATTAAGCATTCTTACTCACCCTTTAACAGTAAAGGATTAAACTGAATATTTTACACATTTATCTCTTTTAATTTTGACAGATTACAAACGGCATTTTCTTTATACTTATCTGTCCTGTCCATACAAATGCCTTACCTCCACTAAGATAAGATAAGATAATGTTGCTTATAGCCCAGCCGACCGCAAAGGGCCATATCAGGGCTGCCACCACGTTAAAATTAACTCACAGGTCATTCATTCACACAATTCTTTAAAATACATCATCTAAAAACTCAACAAAAACATTGTTAAAAATCTTTCCACTGTAAAATCTCAGATCTGATGAAAAATGTTAACCTCTTTCAAGAACTCGAAGACTGCGTTATGTGGGATATCTCTGAACAGGATTTTCATGGACTGTGCTGTAAAATGTTTGTGTCTCACATCGTGCAAGTCCCAACACCGTTTCATTGCGAGTGGCACATGACATGGAATGCACCACACGAGCTTCTGAACTCTTTAAAAGGTAGGCATGAGTAAAAATATGAATGGCCGGTGTGCAGCCAACACAGAACTGTTTCTTCTTTATGACCACCAGACATAGATGAGAGGAACTCCTTAAGGTTGGATGGATCTGAAAGAGTTTGTCTGTGTATTCCAGTCCTCCTGCCAGAGGTCTCTGACATAATCAGTAATTTTGGGTTTCAGATCTGAGCAGGGGATAGGTGTGTTGACAGTTTTCTCTGATGTGGCATTCTTAGCCAAATGATCAACCATTTCATTACCTACGATGCCAACATGACCAGCAACCCAAGCCAGAATAATGTTGTAACCATCCACTTTCAACTTGATAAAAGTTAAAAAAAAAAGTGTAAAAGTTTGGTATGCTGGAGGTTGCGGCCAGCTATGGGCCTCCAAAGCTGACAGCGATTCTGACAAAACCAGAAAGTCCTTTGCTGATTGAGAGCTTATTTTCAATGCCAGAACCAGAGCTGTAAATGCAGCAGAATACACCGAAGCATCTGAAGGAATATGTTCTAACAGTATTTGAGAAGGAGCACCAAGGCAATATGCTGCACAGGCCACTCCATCATCAGACTTGGAACCATCAGTGAAAATTTTCTGATAGGATAAGAGATAAGGCTGAACAATTAAGTAGTGGGGGAAAAACAAGTGCAGGTTAACAATTCTTCCATCATTATAATAATGATTTGGCAAAGATTAGAAATTGAGAGGAAAAAAAAAAAATTGAAGATGAAATAAATGGGAAAATGTATATCATAAATATGAAAACCCCTTCACTAGCTGCCTGAGGAAACTATCGCAACCCCTCCCGAAGACAGATCTATATGTGTCGCCTGCTCCGAGGCCTTTCGTCCGCTGGATCGGACTCATCAGGGAGACACGGCTGATTGTGTCTGTGCTCTTGGCATCAGATAGAGACATACCACAGTCCATAATTCTGTGTGTTCCGACCACCAAGGGTTCGAAAGAGAATGCAACAGCACCCCCAAAGCAGCCAGCGAAACATAGTAGAATTAAACAAAAACGAAAGTTTGGAGAGGAAAAAAGTTGTTGAAAACTAAAAACATTACGCAAACAGTAAAAAATGTAAGGGACAATCTTTGAGCCTATGCTTGAGGATCCATCTATGGATGCAAGGGAGATCAAAAGATACGGAACAGTCTGAGTGGTCAGCTCTGCTGTTCAATAACCCAAGCATTGTCAGCGGCTAAGAATTGTGCAGAACAACCTTTCCTTGGATCTCCTAAGAGATGCAATCACCCACTGATTGACCAAACAGTATAATGCTGAACAATTAAGTAGTGGGGGAAAAACAAGTGCAGGTTAACAATTCTTCCATCATTATAATAATGATTTGGCAAAGATTAGAAATTGAGAGGAAAAAAAAAAAATTGAAGATGAAATAAATGGGAAAATGTATATCATAAATATGAAACCCCTTCACTAGCTGCATGAGGAAACTATCGCAATCCCTCCCGAAGACAGATCTATATGTGTCGCCTGCTCCGAGGCCTTTCGTCCGCTGGATTGGACTCATCAGGGAGACACGGCTGATTGTGTCTGTGCTCTTGGCGTCAGATAGAGACACACCACAGTCCATAATTCTGTGGTGTTCCGACCACCAAGGGTTCGAAAGAGAATGCAACAGCACCCCCAAAGCAGCCAGCGAAACGTAGTAGAATTAAACAAAACGAAAGTTTGGAGAGGAAAAAAGTTGTTGAAAACTAAAAACATTACGCAAACAGTAAAAAATGTATGGGACAATCTTTGAGCCTATGCTTGAGGATCCATCTATGGATGCAAGGGAGATCAAAAGATACGGAACAATCTGAGTGGTCAGCTCTGCTGTTCAATAACCCAAGCATTGTCAGCAGCTAAGAATTGTGCAGAACAACCTTTCCTTGGATCTCCTAAGAGATGCAATCACCCACTGATTGACCAAACAGTATAATGCTGAACAATTATGTAGTGGGGGAAAAACAAGTGCAGGTTAACAATTCTTCCATCATTATAATAATGATTGGCAAAGATTAGAAATTGAGAGGAAAAAAAAAAATTGAAGATGAAATAAATGGGAAAATGTATATCATAAATATGAAAACCCCTTCACTAGCTGCCTGAGGAAACTATCGCAACCCCTCCTGAAGACAGATCTATATGTGTCGCCTGCTCCGAGGCCTTTCGTCCGCTGGATCGGACTCATCAGGGAGACACGGCTGATTGTGTCTGTGCTCTTGGCGTCAGATAGAGACATACCACAGTCCATAATTCTGTGGTGTTCCGACCACCAAGGGTTCGAAAGAGAATGCAACAGCACCCCCAAAGCAGCCAGCGAAACATAGTAGAATTAAACAAATGAAAGTTTGGAGAGGAAAAAAAGTTGTTGAAAACTAAAAACATAAGAGATAAGGATAAGGATAAGAGATAAGGATAAGAGATAAGGTAAGATAATGTTGCTTATAGATGTTGCTTTAAATGACTTCTACAAACGCACCAGAAACTTCCTTAAAAATCTTAAATCCATAAAATCTTAAATCAGATGAAAAATGTTAATCTCTCTCAAAAACCCAAAGATCACGTCAGGTGGGACATCTCTGAACAGGATTTTCATGGACTCTGCTGTAAAATGTTTGTGTCTCACATCGCGCAAGTCCCAACACGCTAAAAGAATATATTTCATTGTGAGGGGCACATGACATGGAATGCACCACGGAACTTCTTCACTCTTTAAAAGGCAGGAATGGGTAAAAATGAATGGCCAGTGTGCAGCCGGCACAGAACTGTTTCTTCTTTATGACCACCAGACATAGATGAGAGGAACTCCTTAAGGTTTGGACGGATCTGAAAGAGTTTGTTATCCGTCTGTGTATTCCAATCCTCATGCCAGAGGTCTCTGACATAATCGGTAATTTTGGGTTTCAGATCTGAGCAGGGGATGTATATATGTTGGACAGTTTCTCTCTTGTGGCATTCTTGGCCAAACATCAACCATTTTCATTCCCTCCGATGCCAACATGACCAGGAACCCAAGCCAGAATAATGTTGTAACCCTCCACTTTCAACTGGTCAAAAGTTCAAAGAAGTGTAAAAGTTCTGGATGCTGAAGGTTGCGGCCAGCTATGGCCTCCAAAGCCGACAGTGAATCTGACAAAACGAGAAAATCCCTCTTCTTAGATTGTGAGATTATCCTCAGTGCCAGAACCAGAGCTGTAACTTCAGCACAGTAAACAGAAGCATCCGAAGGAATATGTTCTAACAGTATTTGAGAAGGAGCACCAGGGCAATAGGCTGCACAGGCCACTCCATCTTCAGACTTGGAACCATCAGTGAAAAGTTTCTGATATGATGGGCGTTTTGAACAGAGGTCAGCATACAATGCCTTGTATGCCAGAGAGCCGGTAGACTCTTTGCGAAAAGCTGCAAGATCAAAACAAATCTCTAGTGTGAAAAAAAGGTCCATGGAGGCTCATCTGGAAACTTGGAAAAATCGGACACAACTCCTAGGTCTAGACCTGCATTCCGCGCGTGAGGCTGCATATGAAGACCAAACGACGGAATACAGTTTGGGTCGTTTTCGAATTTGCTTTGAAACTGAGGGTCAAAGACACAGTCATAGGCAGGGTTTTCCGGTTCCGAGAACAGTCTGATATAGTAATTCAAAGACAGTTTCAGCCTGCGGTTGCACAGTGAGGGTTCACCTGCCTCTTCGTATAGGCTGTACACAGGGGTGGTGCGGAATGCTCCAAGACAGAGACGAAGCCCTTGATGGTGGATAGGGTTCAAGAGTTTGAGGTAAGACGGTCTTGCAGAGCCATACACAGCACAACCATAGTCCAGTTTGGAACGGACCACGGCTCTGTAGAGGTGCAGCAAAGTTTTCTTATCAGCGCCCCAGTCAGTGTGTGCTACAACCCGCAGAATATTCAGAGCTTTCTGGCAAGAGGTTTTGAGGTTTTTAATGTGGCTGAGAAAGTTGAGTTTTGGGGGTCAAAAATTCATAGGAATTTGGCCTCTTTGACAGCTGGAATGGGAGATTTCCCTATTTTGATTTCAGGATCTGCCAAAAAACAATGAAAATTATGGAAGTGAATGCACTGTGTCTTTGTAGGAGAAAAAGTGAAGCCGTTTTTATCTGCCCACTGATGAATTTTATCCACACAAAGCTGCAGCCTGCGCTGAACACTCGGGTACAGGCTTCCAGTTGCGTGAACAGCAAAATCATGCACAAACAATTAGCAGTCTGAACCCTGTGGAACAGATTTAACAATGTTGTTGATCTTGATGCTAAAGAGAGCAGGAGACAGTATGCTCCCTTGTGGAACACCAAACTCCTGCTCATGAATCAGAGACAGTGGTGCCAACCCGGACCTGAAACTGTCGTTCTGCAAAAAAAAAAAAAATTGCATGAAAAGTGGAAGGTGACCCCGAAAACCAAGATCATGGAGATCATGAAGAATCCCAGATTTCCAGAGGTATCGTAGACTTTCTCCCAAGTCGAAGAATATAGCCACTGCGTGGTGTTTGTTAATAAAGGCGATACGAAGTGTAGATTCTAGACGGATCAAATGGTCCACTGTAGTATGATGTTTGTGGAAACCACACTGTTCTTTCATCAAAAGGCCATCGGTTTCAAGTTTCCACATGAGTCTAGCACCGACCATTTTCTCCATCAATTTACAGACACAGCTGGTCAAAGCTATCGGACGGTAGTTTGATGGGTTAAAACATCTTTTCCAGGTTTGGGAATAGGAATGATGAGGGCTTTTCGCCAAGATGGTGGAAAGAACCCAGTAGTCCATACATGGTTGTATTCATGTAGCAGGATGTGCAAACCTTTTTGCGGAAGATGTTCCAAAGTTTATAATGGATTTCATCTATACCTGGAGAGGAATCACTGCAAGAAAGTAAGGCGGATTTCAATTCGTTTAATGTGAAAGGAAGCTTTTAGTCTTCTATGTTGTCTTGACGAAAAGTTGCAGGGTGATTTTTTCTTTAAGGGCTTTGTTTTTGACAAAACTGGCTGATTTGTTAGAAGAGGAGGAATTCTTTTCAATGGTTGAAGCAAGCAGATTATTTAAGAGTCAGAAAACTTGAGATGGTTCACAGTGGGGCAGGTGTTCTTCCCTTTAATTTTCTTGATTTTCCACACTTTTTTCTTCGATGTTTTGGATGCGAGACTTGAGCAAAACTGTCTCCTAGATAAACGTTTACTGGTCTTATATATGTGTTTGGATTTGCCCTCAGTTTCTGATGCACTCGGACGTTGGGCATCGAAGGTCTGCAAGAGACCCGACGTTGAGCTCTTTTACAGGTTTTGTTAATTTCTTTGTATTCAGAGTTGAACCAAGGAACTTTTGGCGTTAGGGGCTTCTTGGAAGATGTATGGATGGTTGACTTTGCCCAATTCTGTATGAAATCTGAAAGACTTCCTGCCGGATCTTCACTTTGCAGGATCTTGTCCTCTTCCAGATCCATAAGAAACTTAGTGGCAAAGAGGTCCCAGTCTGCTTTGTTGAAATTGAGGTTTTCCTTTAAAGACTCTCTCTCTGCGTTGTACACCAAAGCAACACAGAAAAGTGGTTGCTACCATGCAGGTCCTCATCAACCTCCCAAACAAAATCCAAAAAAAACAAAGATGGGTCACAGACAGAAAGATCTAGACAAGATGTGGTGCCATTAGCAGAGTGAAAGTAAGTTGGCGATTCCCCATTCAAAACACACAAATCAAGCTCTGAAAACACTTCCTCTAAAAGCAGACCCCTTGGTGAAGATCTCTCGCTTCCCCATAGAGGAGAGTGACCATTCAGATCACTCAACAGCAGGAAGGGTCTGGGAAGCAGCTCCAAGAGCGAAATGAGGTCCCATTTGGCGACACAGATATTTGGAGACAGATACAAGCTACAGATAGTAACTGTTTTTGTGGAGAGTAACCCGAGTTGCCACTGCCTGAAGCGGAGTATTCTGAGCAACTGGGCTGTACAGAACAGAATTATGAATGAATAAGGCTATCCTACCAGAGACACCATGTTCAACAGATTGTGCAGGTAGATTTAGAAAGCTGTAGCCAGAAAGTGAAAAAGTTTTGTCAGACTTCAGAAGAGTTTCTTGGAGGGAAACTAGCATCGGCCTAGCTTCACTGCACAACAGCTGCAATTCTTCATAATTGGAGGACAGTCCCCTGATATTCCATTGCAAGACTGTATAATGGAAGATGGTTGTGTCCATCATAAAAGAGATATGGTGAAGGAAAAGAAATATTGTAACTCTTCACCAGCAAGTTCCTTTCATTCCATGTCAACATCTTCAAGATCCGAGAGAACTGCAATCTGTTCAGTTGGTGTTTCTCTCCGCTTTTTTCTCTCAATCTGATAAAATATTTGGCGCTTTCTTTTAGGTGGCGACTTGGTCTTTCCTCCAGAACCGCCAGCTCCCTTGTTGACAGCTGTAGGGTGCCCTTTGGAGGATTTTGAGGGGGTGGTCTTGTCTTGCACTTCAACAACTTCCACTCTCTGCTGCCCTGAAGGGCCTGTATGTCTTTTGCCCCCTGATGGTCTGGGGGCAGGAGTGGGCTTTGAAGACCAAGTCATATCTGAAGGCCATGACTGCTGGGGTTCATCACATGCAGTGGTTCTGCCTGAGGCTACAGACTTGGTTTCTGGCTCTCTCTCGGCAAACGAGGATTCCACCGTCACGCCGATGCTGACTGTTGTTGGCTTCCTTACTGCAGCTGCAAACGAGAGCCCAACAGTTGGCTGACTTTTCATAGCAATCTTTTTCGCCTCAAAAAACGGGATTCGCTGTTCAGTCCTTATTCTCTGAATTTCCTTTTCCTTCAACCAGTTTGGGCAGGTCTTTGATGATGATGGGTGCTTGCTTCCACAGTTGGCACACAGTGGTGGACTGTTACAACACACAACCTGGTGGACTGGCTGGCAGCAGGCACCACACACCTCTTCTTCTGTATATCTATCCCTCACATGGCCGAACCTCTGGCATTTGAAACAGCGCAGAGGGGACGGGATGTACAGCGATACCGCAACTCTCAGGTAGCCCACTGCGATTGACTCCAGGAGAGAAGTAGAGCAGAAGGTCAAGAAAAGGGTGTCAGTTGGAATTCTGTCATTGCCTTTGCGCACCAGTACACGATGAACGTGGGTCACTCCTTGCGATGCCAGTTCTGACTTGATTTCTGCCTCCGACACTCCTCTCAGATCTCTAAAACCAGATTACTCCCTTCCAAGAGTTGAGAGATTTGTGTGGAGACACCCTGATTGGTCGATCAGCCAGCCAACGTTATCGATTTCAACAGCATCTCTGAGTGCAGCGTGGAATAGCATTCTACCAGAAGTGACCCGTTCCTCAATCTTTGATGCTCTTTGGCTTCCCGCTGAGGCCATTTATTCCTTCGCAATTGCAAAAGGACTCAGGCCCGACAGAGGTCTATCTTCATCCGCTCCCTCACAATCAGCCAGCTGGGCCAGAAGCCTGAAAGGGTTCTTGTCTCATGCTCTGAATCTGTGTCTGTATCCGTTTCCGAATCCTGCCTGTGTCTTTTTTTTTGTTTTAGGTGCCATGTTGTATTTATTAAAATTCATCTCTCTCGATTCCCACCTGCCTCTGAGTCCCAACAAGGGGGATGCCCATTTTATACAGAATTCCAGTATATCAGGGCACCAGGATTTCAAAAGAGATATACACAGGCCTGAAAGCGTCCCTGCCACAGAAGCTCCCAAACCCGTTTGACCCGAGCCGCCTTCTAGCTTGAGCTAGGGCATGCACGTGACCAGCCGCTTGATCGAAGTGGGCCACTTCCACCACCTGTCTAGAGGAAGTCCAGGCCAAAGAGGTGTGTTGACTTGATGTGCCGCAGTCACATCAGCGGTCTCAACCTCCAGGATCCTATTCTCCCCCATCACAGGGACGCATCACACGGCAAAACACGGTGGGCCTCAAGAAGACCACAGAGAAAAGAAGAGTGTGGGAAAGGAGACTTGAAGGGGAGATGAAGATAGAAAAGAGCCAAATAAGAAGCAGAAGATAAAGGAAAAAGGTGGTTACTATTAGTCAGGATCCTCACCCTTAGCCTATCTGACATGGGAGGCCCTACCAGGGGCATCAACTCCTTACACGTTATGCTTAGGCCAGACAGCAACTTCACTTTTCAGGCCTAGAAGCATTTGAAAAAAAAAACTGTCCTATCTTCAAGTATTGATGCCCCTGCCAGCAAAACCTAAGGGATCACTGGACTGCGCAAGCCCTCTGACCATGACAAGGTTGCAACCCCCCGGAGGGTTATCTCCACTAGGCGTGGAACAACCCCATACACTGGAGAAAAAAAAAGGAGAGTGGGAAGCTAATTCTACCCTTTAACCAACAAGCCAACAGGAGAAATCTCCCTTAACCCTCTTATACTTGCAAATACGGGACAATCCGGGAGTTAACTTCAGGCGCCTGTTCTTCCCGTACCGGGAGTTACAGGGATCTGTGCGTGGGAATTTCCCATCACGCCGTTATCACGTGTGTAGACACGCAGAGTCGCAGACAGTAACTAGGAAGACTCAGGCATGGCCCAATCATGTGTTGGCACTATTTTGGGGTGATGGAACT
The DNA here is from genome assembly GCA_016801955.1 of Conus betulinus. Classification (NCBI taxonomy): domain Eukaryota; kingdom Metazoa; phylum Mollusca; class Gastropoda; order Neogastropoda; family Conidae; genus Conus; species Conus betulinus. The sequence continues at coordinate 76,967 of JADBJO010003432.1, read as the reverse complement.
GCGCGTGTTCATTGAGAAAAGGGGCTAACACAGCGAGTAAATTTGTGAATGAAACTGACCGACTTTCACAATGGCTGCTTTGGCGTCTGCTATGAACGACAAAGAGATGATCGACTACTCGCAAGAGGAGTTGGATCAAATTATTGGAGAAGTTGAGAAATTTGAAAGAGAGATGGAGAATGAAAGTGATATTGAAGTAGGTAGTGATGTTGAAGAAGATGGTGAAGTAGAAAGCGACCCGGAGTACGATGTTCCGCTCGCTGCGCTTCAGACAACATGGCGTCCCGCAACACATGGCGTGGCAGAAGTGCGTCAGTTTCAGGAACCCACTAGGCCCACTCACTCGTTACCCGACATGGCTACACCACTTGATTTTTTCTTTTTGTTTGTACCTCTTTGTTTTTTTAAGACTGCTGCTGATGAAGCAAACTTGTATGCAATACAAAAACAAGCTGCAAAGGTGCACCTGACCCTCTTTGGTGCGATACCACACCTGAAGAAATGCGAGCCTATGTCGCGGTCTTGATTATGATGGGGGTAAAGCGTCTGCCACGTCTGTGGTGCTACTGGTCTGATGACCCAGTTTTCAAAGATGAGTGGATCAGCAGTGTCATGCCGAAAAATCGCTTTTTCAAGTTGAATCAGTATTTCCACCTTCGGGATTCGTCCAACACACCTGGACGTGATCACCCTGATTATGACCCCTTGTTCAAGGTGAGAACATTTATCGATCTTATTCTCCCTTTGTTCAAAGCCAATTATTGTCCCAGCCGTGAAATGAGCATTGATGAAGCGATGATAATCTTCAAGGTTCGCATTTTCTTCAAACAGTTTATGCCAGCAAAACCAACAAAATGGAGCATCAAGGTGTGGGGGAAAGTGCAACGCTACTACCGGCTACATTTGACATTTACACTGGTCGTGCTAGCCGTGAAAACCCCAATGTCAGTCTTGGGCATGAAGTAGTAGACAAACTAGTGTGATCGTACTACAACCAGACACAGGCACTTTATTTTGACTGCTTTTTCACAAGTGTCCTTTTGATGACACACCTGGCCGCAAATGGGACATATGCCTGTGCAACAGTCAACCATAACCGCAGGGGACTGCCACAGGAAGCCAAGACAGCCAAACTCAAGGAGAAGGGAGACCTGATACAAATGCAGAAAGGCTCGCTGATGGCTACTGTCTACAAAGACAACCGTCAGATTTACCTCCTGAGCAGCAATCAGCCTCCAGGTATGACAAGAACGGAGGAAAAGGTGATGCCGACTGTCATCGCTGTGTACAACAAGTACATCGGTGGTGTTGACAAGTCAGATCAGTACCGTGCCTACTATCCTGTCGGTCATCAAAACAAAAAATGGTGGCGGTACGTCTTCCACTCTTTGATCAATCTTTGTATTGTTCAAGCCTTTCTCACCTGGAAAAAGTCACCACACGCTCAGCCCCCGAAGAAGGCCCATGATCACCTGTGGTTTCGTGTTGACATCGCTAAACGGCTTCGTGCTGGATTTACTTCCAGAAAACGCAAAGCTGGGCGAAGCAGGGCGGTACCAGAACCCCCAATCGCCAAAGACTCCATTGATCACCACAAAGTGGAGAAGATTGAGGGCAGGCCTAGGGTGTGTCGTCAATGTGTCAAAACTGGCCGCTTGACACCAAAGGGATATGAAGTGGAAACATCATATGTGTTCTGTCAAGTGCCCCTTTGCTGGCCCAGGAATGGTTGTTTTCGTGACTATCACGATCAAAACGTAGCCCAACAGTAATGCAGCTGAGATGTTTATTTTTGTTTTGCATACCTGTTTTCTTGGTGACAGCTGTGACTGTGACATTTAGTAGTGAGTAATGAGTGTGTACAGCGACACTGTGCTGTACAACTGAAGACTATGGACGTGTGTAATCAGCAGTAGTTTGTAGAACTGCAAAGGCGGACGGAAACACGACAACATATAGCGTATTGGGAACTGACTGAGTTCAGTATTGTGTGTGACAAGTGACAAGTTTTGTATGACATTGGTGGGACAACCAGTGGGACCTGTACTGCCAGGCAGCGGATGGATCACGTCAGGTAGGCCTCAGATTTTATCATACACTAACAACTTGCATCTGCATAGTGATTGCGCATGCTTGCATGCTGTAAACTTGATTGCCATCATAAAATGTCACGTGTCTGGTGACAATTCGGTGACAGTGACACGACATACATCTCTAAGACAGACAAAATATAGTTCAAAGTGAAGTGCATGCTCTTATGAAACTGTCTGCCAATTTTCTTTCTCCTAGAGTTTCACATACATTCCCCATAAGTTAATAATCACACATACCCATTTTTAGGCTGAAACCTGTAGAAAAATCTGAAATCTAGGGGAAGTTTGCAGTCAGAGAAACCGAGTACAAGAGGGTTAATGAGTTCACACTATCACACCTGAGTAGCTGAATTCAGTTTTCTCCTTTTCCCAGGCAGGGAAACATGCCCTCGACTGGATTCTTTGTTGAGGTTCTTTGAGTCGGCCTTCACCATTCAGGAGCAAAACACTTCATCTTGGCCACTGAAGAAAATACCAGGAAAAAACTGGTACGCTTGGCTTTGTCAGCAAACTCGCCATCGTCATGCTTTCTTCTTCTCATTGTTCCAGAGCCTTCTCATCATTTTAAGGAAGCTGTCTCTGACTTCAACCCATGAAATTTCCGTCCCCTGTACAGGCTGTTCTCCATTGGAAGCTTCTGTGCAGCTCAGAGAGAGTTGGATCTTTTCAACACGGCACACAATTTTGGGGTGCTCATTTGGATTGACTGGTCGGTTGGCTGGTTTTAAACATGGGCCGGGACCAACACTTCCTATTTCACTGTTCAGCCAATGGTCCCAGGTCCAGTGGAGACAGGCTGGTATCCCCCCCCCCCCCCCCCCCCCCAAGTGCCCCCCCCAAGTGCACCCAGTGTCCTCTATCCCAAGCACCTGCAAATGAGGAGTGGCTGATATTTGATCATTTGCCAGGTAGGCCTGCGGTTGAGTCTGCCACCTTGGCAAGGCACTGGCTTGGACAGTGACCAGGTAGGTGCGACTCAAAGGAGGGGTCAGTTGTGTGGAAGGGCAAATCCCCAGGTTCTGCAAGCAGGGAGGATTGGGCAAGCTCTGACTGTCCGGTGTAGATGTGAGCAAACATGAGTCTGATATGCATGGCGAGGATGGTTTTTGTGCTGACAAGTATTATGATGATGATTTGGCTCCTACCTCGGAATTTTCTCTGGCTAGAGCGGTGGCCAGCAATTCATGGTCTGTTGTGACTTGCACTTAGCAGTTTCTTATTTTGACTTGTCTGCCCCCTCGTCCCGCTGGGTTTGGGTTTAATTTTTTTTTTTCCCAAAGAGTCTAGTACTATGTTTTTTGTTTTTTTTTTTTCCACAAGCATTTTAGATGATTTAGCTGTTTCATTACCTCTTTGTAAAGCCTTACTTGATGCCCACTTTCCTTGTTCAGGCTATCCGCAAGCGAGTGCCCTATATAAGGAAAACATACCAAACATCAAAGATACATATTTGTTCAAAACAGTCATCTGAATGAGTTTTAATTGCCCTTATGCCTTACATCTTCAGTAAAATTCAGAATCTCCTGTTTTTGAGACTCATCTTATGGAAATTTGGTCCTTGGTAACTCCATATCTTATTTTCCAACCCACTTCCATTTTGCTCCTCATTTAAGGAGCTAAGCTACTGTCTGTAAATCCATCATTTTTAAATACAGTGGAAATGTAATTCAGGATGTATTTCACATTGTATTTTTGCTCTTCAACAAGTCTGTGATCACTCTATCCTTCAGGAATTCCAACAGCAATGACCTTGATCATAACCTTGATGATGGTCGAAGAGTTTTCTTCTCCTGCTGAATAATTTCTTCCTCTCATGTTCATTTTTCACAGTTGCAGTTTCGTTTGTGTGATTTATAATGATATCAGAAGTCAAGAAAAGAGTTTTAAAGATTTTGGCTCTGTTTAGACTTAGTCCGCTGCCTTTTCTCCATTTGGGAATTCCCCTTCCAAAGCAGTTTCATGGGGTTGGTCTCTTTTACCCCCCTGTGTCTTCTGTTCCTTCTTTCTCTCTGGGCTAGGTGGATAAAAGCATTTATATTGCATATCCAGACCTGTTTACCCCAAATTCATGTATCATAATATCTCAGACAAAAACCTGTAATTAAAAAACCCTGTAATTTACATATCACAATAGTTTTGCAACTTTTGAAGATTTGGAAGAGCTGGTTGTTGGCGCGTAAGACCCGCTTTGTCGCCATCTCTGACAAAGTGAAAGATGCACGGCACACTGGGAAATGTCTTTTTACTGCTTTTGACTGAAACAGTAGCAGACGAAACTTTGCGTTTAACAATTTTTTTTCCCAGTAATTTCTTTTTTTTTTTGCCATGGTTCACATAATTTCCTTTTTTTTCCCCATAATAATTATGGCAAAGTCAGAAGGGTAAACAGGTTTGTTTCACTCATGTCCTGGTAAAATAAACTTTCTTTTTGTTTTGTTTTGTTTTGTTTCTCCGAAGGAGGCCATCTTGTCTGACACTTAGGTTACCATTTGTGTTAAGGGGACCTCAATGATTTCCTTTTGGCTCCCCTATTGATGACTGTCCCTGTGTTTGGACCAGATTCCCGACACAGAGACTCATCCAAGGCAGCAGTCCTTTCTGTACTGGTCTCCTTGCTCCAAGTAGGTGTCTTTAGGGAGGTCTGTGTGACGTCAACATAAATTATGACGTCAACTTAAAAATGACATAGGTAACTACATGACGAAAATAATAATTTTTGACGAGAGAGAGAGCAAGAACTAACGGCCGAGGCTTTGGTGTCCAGCTTATTTTATTTTGTTTAAATCGTCGTTTTCTCCGTAGTGATACTATGTGGAGAGGCTGACTTTCAAAGTAATTCAAGTCAGTAGTGCGTCAGTGTTCAATGTGTATGTGCGATACTTCTGATGATGGTACCAGTGAAATATGTACCAGGAAATTTATTTGTTATGAAATTGTTGTGAAGGCTGTGTCACCGAGAAAGACTTAAAACTCCTGCAAGAAAATTTATGTGCGCTAATTGTACCACCTCATGTGTGTTGGTGGGCCGAGTTTATTGATGTGCACATTGTAATATCAATACACGGAGATGTTAATTAATTTTTATTTTAGATCAACTACACGTCGAATCGAAGTTATTGTGCTCTATGGGACTTTGCTGAAAAAAGTGTTCTCCGGGAATTCAATACTGATTGTTGTGCCTTGTGAATCTGCGGTTCTTCTTCTATGGATTGCTGTGCTTTGTGAATCTGCGGTTCTTCTTCTAAGGATTGCTGTGCTTTGTGAATCTGCGGTTCTTCTGCTATGGATTACTGTGTCCTGTGAACCTGCAGTTCTTCTTCTGATAGTTCGACGTAATTTATTGTGCTTGTTGTGTGAGACTCTTTTTCTTTTTCTTCATCGCTTGTATTTGTGAATGGCTGTGTTTACCGTGTGGGGACCTTGGTTATCCTTCTTCGTCTTATTTTAGTGCTGTAGACTGTGGCTTCAAGAGTGCTGTGGAACCGAGTGCATTGACTGTATGTGTGAGACACTGTGGACGGCGCCGGCGAGATCTGTCAGTGATATCACGACCTGTAATATGATATGCTGATATTGGATGATTGGAGTTCCTGTGTATTGTTATCTTGATCTATATACTATGTAGTGATATATATGATTTTTACCAATTCACATGAATGTATATTTTTGATGGTTCAGACAGCATAATCATAAAAAGAAAAAAATTAACTCGTGTGTTGCCTGGCTATCCATGTGCGTATGGTGTGGGTGTGTGTAGGGAATATTATTACACGCATCCAAACTTTTGAGAGCGAGAGTCAGACAGCAAAACACGCACCGCACACCATCCGTAACATCTGGTGACCCCGAAGTTGAATTTCTTTTGCTGCTACTAAATTCAAAATTACCTTAGTGGTAGCATTTGTTTTGTGCCCTTATAATTGCCCCAGTTAAAAAGGATAGGTCACATTCACAGACTTCCTTTGGAACAATTCAGTTGCGTTGCATTGTTTGTTGTATAATTGTGTCTACTTTCTTTCCCGTCTCCAGCGTAACGGGGAATCTCCTTCTGTATAGTTTCTGGAGATAAGAGGGCTTAGTTCCTAGTTCTTCCTTCCTTTGTAGGCTTTATTTTCGTTACTTTCCGTTATATCTCTCTGATTATTTCGGTTTCTATCTTTACTTGGGAATTGTGTTGCTTCTTCAGCATTCTTAGGGTTCTTTTCTCTTGAATGAGTGGCTGCCCTGAACCAGTTTAAAAAAAAATATAAATATATATTAGTTGTTTCATTTCGAATGTTTAGTGTGTGAAAAAAAAAATACACTGATTATATTCATTATTACTCTCATGTCGTTGCTCGATTTATACTTGTTGCTGAAAATTTGGCACTGATTACCAATTGTGTTCTCCTTTCTCCCCATATCCCCGAAATCCTGTTTCATTGTTTATCTCGATCTTTTTGTTGGTTGGGGTTTGATAATACTTAGTCTTTATAAGAGTGATTGTCGTTAATGTTTGTTTGATAAAAAAATCCTCTTTGGAATTCATACATATTTTAGTGGACAGAGGTTTCAAACCTTTTCTGCGTGTGATAGCAATTGTTTGTATTTGATCCACTAGCGTGTGTGTCTCAGTTTTTGACAGGACATTATTTCATATTTTCATTATGGCACAAAACGCTAAGGAAGATAGTCCTGTTGTGTCTGCTGTGGACGAGGTCGAGGACAAAGTTTTCGCTAAATATTTACAACGAGGTAAGGTATGTGGTCTGGAGGGAGAAGATCTGTTGGCCTATGTGGATAAATGCATTGCTCAAGATATGGAAAGAGAGGAAAAAATCAAAATGAAAAGAATGCAGGAAGAAGAAATAACTAAAAGAGAGCAAATACAAATACAAAAGGAAACAAAAAAATGCAAGAGGAAGAGGAAACAAAAAGAATGCAACAGGAAGAAGAAACTAAAAAGAATTCAGCAAAGAGAGATAGAAGAAAGTAAAAGAATACAGTTACAAAATAACTTCTCAGCAGAGTGCGGTCTCAGGACAGGACAGCGAGAGTCAGGGTTCTGGTTTTCCCAGGTTTAACGCCCCTTGCCCTACGTTTCCTGAGTTGCCCCCTTTAAAGAAAGAACTGATGATATAGACAGTTACTTGTTTCGTTTTGAAACCCATGCTCGTTCCTGAGGTTGGTCAGAGGATTTGTGCGTCACATACCTTTCTGCACTTACCTGTCAAAACACTACGACACCGTCCCCCCTCCCCGTACTGCGGAAAAGGTGTGAAAACTGAATTCACTCACTCAGGAGTAGTAGTTTGAACTCACTGATGGAGATTATCCTATTGTCTATGATATAAGGTTATCACAGGTGAAGCTGACCTCTGACCTCTCTGATCGCTTCGAAATATATTTTCCTACACATTCCCTCCGTTCTATCTCTGATGACTGAATTTTTCGAATTCCCTCATAAAACCGAAGAAGCATGGTTCTAGAGCATTCTCATTTTCTGCGGCAATACTCTGGAATTCACACTACCTTTCCATCTACATCATGTCCCCTCCTTCCCAACTTTCAAAACTGCACTTAAAACATATCTGTTCTAACGTCAGTTGCAGGATACCACCTGAAATATTACTAATTTACTATATGTCACTTGCACACTTTGCTTGTGTAGAAATGAGCTGTTCACTGGTTATATCGTGTGTTTATGTATGCAACATTATGTTCCAGTGTGTGTGTCTGTGTGTGTGAGTGTGTGTGTGTGTGTGTGTGTCTGTCTGTGTATATGTGTGTGCATGTGTATGTGTGCGCACGAGTCTGCGTGTGTGCATGCGTGTGTGTTTCTGCTTATATCTTTTAGATGTTGAATTGTTAAAACTTGTAAAGTGCCATGCAGCCTACGTTGTTAGGATGGGTGCTATAGAAGTTGTACTCATTATAATAATTATTATTGGCTTGTTCATTAACCGGTACAATTAGCTCCCCGTCTCCATTTTCAATCTTTCATGTGAATCCAGATGTACGGCGTTGTTCCACGCTTAGTGGGGGTTAAGGCATTTGTTTGGACTGGTAAGTATATCACAAAACTACTTTCAGTAGTAAAATTCCGTTTTTTATCCACTGTGTGAGCACCCTTTCTGGAGTCTTCAGCCAACATCAGAAAAGCTTGTTTAAATGTGAAATCCTGCGGAAGTCTATAAAACCAAGCAAAACCATGTGAAACACTGGGTATCATTACATAATACAACAATCAATAGGAAAAAATAATTTCACTAGTGTCTGATAATTAAAATCACTTTAAGAAAAAAAATGCTTCTTTGGAACAAAGCAAGTGGTTACATGTCTCACTGTCACACCATCCATTCATTTTACTGAATTTAATCATATGAATCCAATGGTTGACTCTAAAGCCAATACACTAACTTTTTCTTGACATCCTCTCTCCTATCCCTACTAACTGAACAATCAATAAAGGCAATGTGCTTGATGAGAGAGAAGAGATGCAAGGAACTGCAAAAGAAAAACTTTGCAATGTCATCATTTCCACATTTCTCTTTAAACTTTTTTCCTGAAAAATCCCATCATTTTGAAATAAAACAGCTAAATTTTAGGCTGGTGTGGTCATTTTCTCTTGACCACAGACCAAAAGCCAAAATAAAAGGACAGTGTACGAAAAAATAACAACAAAACAAAAAAGATATAATAACTGTTTCCTACAATCAAGTATTTCATTAAACCTTATTCTGAAATGACCAAATCAGTTCAGGTAAGAGAACAGTGTAAGCAAAAAAAAAAGATGCAAAGCATATAAACGTACTCCCAGTTTATCTTGAATACGCGTGAGATATTCCATAAAGAGGAAAAACCATTTTGGGCCATTATAGCCCTTAGTAACAGCCATCATCTGTAACCCATAATGAACAAATCTACAAAATTTCAGAAAGATTAGCCAAGTACTTTCTGAGGTTTTCTATAAAGAAGAAAAACCATTATGGGCCATTATAGCCATTAGCAAAGTTTATGGGCCGTTATAGCCATTAGTAAGAGCTATAACGGTAACTAAAACATTGGGCATCATCTGTTACCCATAATGAACATACCTACAAATTGTCAGAAAGATCGGCCATGTACTTTCTGAGATATTCTATAAAGAAGAAAAACTTATGGGCCATAAGTAACGCCCTATAATGGCAAAATAAAATATCGAGCATCATCCATGACCCATAACCTACCTACAAATTTTCAGAAAGATCAGCCAGTACTTTCCGAGATATTCCATAAAGAAGAAAAGCTGTTATGGGCCGCTATAGCTGTTAGTAAAGTTATGGGCCATTATAACCATTAGTAACAGCTATAACAGTAAAATAAAACACCGGTCATCATCCGTGACCCATAATGAATATATCTACAAATGTTCAGAAAAAACAGTCTCACAGTTTTGTCTGGAGCAAGTGGAACACATTCTGACCACGGACGGACAGACAGACAGACAGACTGACAGACACACAGACAGCATTTCTTCGTTCCCATTGTAAAGTACTCCCTGTTCTATAAGAACTGGGAGTACAAAAAGCAGTACATTTCTATTTCCTATAATTCAGTATTTCCTCAGTTCTCTATTCTGAAATGATTAAGTCAGTTCTCAATGTAAAATGATCAAGTCAGTTCTTAATGTATTATCTTTTTTCCCAGTCTGTAGATCACTGTTCCCTTGATTCAGGAAGTAATGTAACAATAAGAAGAGAGAGAAAACTGGAAGGTCTTTGTATGTTTACACTTGCAGATCTCTAATTGTGTATTTAGTACCAATTTCAAATACAGACTAAATATGGGAAGGGAAGAAACACAGCAATCACAGACAACTACTGAACACTGCCAACCAACTGCAGCTAATGGGTGTAAAGCCCAGACATCACAACTTCATTCCTTTCATTCTCTGAGGATAGGGATCAATCATAAAACTTGTCTACTGGTGATAAACGAATAGTCTGCCACGTCTGTATCAGAAATGTCCCATGCAACCTTTCATTTTTCTTGACCTGATTTATTTATCATTTATGAATTATTCTCATTCTCAGTGCACTTTGGCCTCAAGATTTAGCACATATAGACTTGCCTACATGGACTTGTTCTCATGCAATTCACAATACTGCCTCCTTATCAAAACTGAGATATATCAATCAGCAAAAAGAATTCTCTTTAGGAGTATGTCCACTCTCTTCTGTATAGAGATGGGCTTTGCATCTGCTTACAACATTTTATGTTCATATCTCTACCAATGACCACAAGAAATATAAGCCAGAATGAATATGAATGCGGAAGCACCACTATGACTCCAACTCTGCATGGTTAACATACCTTGGGTTCCCAGGTCGACAGTTTCTCAAGGCGTTTGGCAGCCTCCATAATTGGAGGCCGGCGTGTGAAATGTGCATAATCAAGACGAGGGAGATCAGCATGACAAGCCACCATATACTGGTCTGTCAAGAATACTGTCAACATACCAATCAATACCTACTTATTATCTACAATATACTGTGCTGCAAATACACAGATATAGTACACTTCAGTAAAATGAATACATCCGTAGTGCGCACTATCACGCGCGCACACACGCACACACACACACTGAAAAAGAGATAGAGAGAGAAACAAAATGATGATGTTTACAACCTCGTTGGGTGGTGAGATCACTTCAGGGCAGGAAGTAAGTTACAACAGAATTACAGGCCAATTAAATGCCAAGTCCAAAATTCAAAACCAGTTCACCTCATCCATTAAACGACTGATCTAAAACAAATACAATCAACATCTAAAAAAATCAAAACCACACAAGGCTGAACATCTCTGAACAAGATTTTCAAGTAAAAATGTTCATACTTTTGACTGTACACTGACTGACTGACTGAAACCAATTTATTGTCAGATTAACTCAAAGTTGTACTGACAGACTGTACACACACACACACACACACACACACACACACAATCTGAGCAACAACACCTAAGGAAAATCAAGAGAAAGGAAGAAAAGAGACAGAGAACCTACCATCACAAACAGTTTCACTGCTGAATTTGCCAACAATGGACTTGTCAATGAAGATTTTTCCACGTCTCCTGAATGACAGCGGACCATCACATTGACAATACAGCCATTGCTCAGCACCAACTGCCATAACATACAACACACATCCTCCTCATAACTCAAACATGTCAGAGAAAGCAACATCATGAATATCCATCTCATTTCTGTAACCTGTAAGAGCAAATACTAACTGTAAATGCTTCAATTCATATTCCAATCCCACATGTCAACCTTGATCAAACATGATTAGTTACCTGATCGCAACTCTCTTCAACATCACAGCACATTTTGAACTGATGTCAGAAAGAAGGGTGTGATTGCTGCTCGCTTAGCTGGAGGGGTATGTGCAAACATTTCATCCACTTAATGGCAATATGAGGGCAGAACAGTCGAAGTACACTGCTCTTCATTTAAGCTTTGTCTACACTAAGTGCAGATTGCTTGCTTTTTATGTTTGTGACCTGTTCTAACAGCAGAAGGGTCAATCAGAATTTCAGCTTTTGATCTGGTGTTATGGGACTTACTTTGGTAAATTCTAAGGGCAGCCACTGAAAGCCATCACATCACAAACCACTTTCATCTCAAATGTCCATAACCTGTTAAGTGTAGAAACTAAATATAAACATTTCACAATACATTAAGGTCTCATCTTCATGTAACTTGTTGCAAATGTTCATTTATGCACAAACACTTATAAGGATCAGTTTTTTTTTCATTTCAGTTGAGACACATACACGAAAAAAACAATCCTGTATACAGCATGCACTCTGAATAAATACACATGTCCACTGTTAAGAGAGCTGTCACAGGCAAAATTCCAATCATATAAAAACAAAAATAGAATTATTTAACCGCTGAAAATAGGAGCAAGGTAAGGTAAGGTAATGTTGCTTACAGCCCAGCCGATCGCAAAGAGCCATATCAGGACTGTCACCACGTTAAAATCAACCCATAAGTCGTCTTAAAAAAAAACAAAAAAAAAACTTTCACACATCTCTTTAAATTACATCTTCTAGAAACGCACCAGTAAATCAACTCACAGGTCATTCATCCACACAATTCTTTAAAAGACATCGTCTAAAAAATCATCCAAAACTTTGTTAAAAATCTTTCCACTGTAAAATCTCAGATCAACTCAAAGATCGCGTCAGGCGGAACATCTCTGAACAAGGTTTTCATGGACTCTGCTGTAAAATGTTTGTGTCTCACATCGTGCAAATCCAACACACTCTAAAAGAATATGTTTCATTGTGAGTGGCACATGACACGGAATGCACCAAGGAGCTTCTTCACTCTTTAAAAGGTAGGAATGGGTAAAATACGAATGGCCGGTGTGCAGCCGGCACAGAACTGTTTCTTCTTTACGACCACCAGACGAAGACGGGAGGAACTCCTTTAGGTTTGGACGGATCTGAAAGAGTTTGTTATCCGTCTGTGTATTCCAATCTCCTGCCAGAGGTCTTTTACATAATCGTTAATTTTGGGTTTCAAATCTGAGCAGGGGATAGGGTGTGTTTTGACAGTTTCTCTCGTACGGCATTCTTGGCCAAACGATCCACCATTTCGTTCCCTCCGATGCCGACATGACCAGGAACCCAAGCCAGAAGAATGTTGTAACCCTCCGCTGTCAACTTGGTAAAAAGTTTCAAAAAAAGTGTAAAAGTTCGGGGGCTGAAGAAGATGCGGCCAGCTATGGCCTCCAAAGCCGACAGTGAATCCGACAAAACCAGAAAGTCCTCTCGTAGATTGGGAGATTATCCGTAGTGCCAGAACCAGAGCTGTAACTTCAGCAGAGTAAGCAGAAGCGTCTGAAGGAATATGTTCTAACAGTATTTGAGAAGGAGCACCAGAGCAGTAGGCTGCACAGGCCACTCCATCTTCAGACTTGGAACCGTCAGTGAAAATTTTCTGATAGGATGAGAATTTCGAACAGAGGTCAGCATACAAAGCCTTGTATGCTAGAGAGCTAGTGGACTCTTTGCGAAAAGCTGCAAGATCAAAAACGAATCTCTGGTGTGAAAAAGGTCCACGGAGGTTGATCCGGAAACTTGGAAAAATCGGACACAACTCCTAGGTCTAGACCTGCATTCCGTGCGTGAGGCTGCATACGAAGACCAAACGGCGGAATACAGTTAGGGTTGTTGTCAAATTTGCTTTGAAACTGAGGGTCAAAGACACACAGTCATAGGCAGGGTTTTCAGGTTCGGAGAACAGTCTGACGTAGTAATTCAAAGACAGTTTCAGCCTGCGGTTGGACAGTGAAGGTTCACCTGCCTCTGCGTACAGGCTGTACACAGGGGTGGTGCGGAATGCTCCAAGACAGAGACGAAGCCCTTGATGGTGGATAGGGTCCAAGAGTTTTAGATACGACGGTCTGGCAGAGCCGTACACACAGCACAACCATAGTCCAGTTTGGAACGGACCAAGGCTCTGTAGAGGTGCAGCAAAGTTTTCTTATCAGCGCCCCAGTCAGTGTGTGCTACGACCCGCAGAATATTCAGAGCTTTCTGGCAAGAGGTTTTGAGGTGTTTAATATGGCTGAGAAAGTTGAGTTTTTGGTCGAAAATAACTCCAAGGAATTTGGCCTCTGTGACAGCTGGAATGGGAGATTTCCCTATTTTGATTTCAGGATCTGGAAAAAACTGACGAAAATTATGGAAGTGAATGCACTGTGTCTTCGTAGGAGAGAAAGTAAAGCCATTTTCATCCGCCCATTGATGAATTTTCCACACAAAAGCTGGAGCCTGCGCTGGACACTCGGGTACAGGCTTCCAGTTGCATAGACAGCAAAATCATCCACAAACAATGAGCAGTCTGAACCCTGCTGAACTGACTTGACAATGTTGTTAATCTTGATGCTGAATAGGGCCGGAGACAGTATGCTCCCTTGTGGAACACCCAACTCCTGCTCATGAACATCAGAGAGAGTGGTGCCAACCCGGACCTGAAACTGTCGGTCTGCCAAAAAATTTTGATGAAAAGTGGAAGATGACCCCGAAAACCAAGATCATGGAGATCATGAAGAATTCCAGCTTTCCAGGTGGTATCGTAGGCTTTCTCCAAGTCGAAGAATATAGCCACTGCGTGGTGTTTGTTCAGAAAGGCGTTCCGAAGCGTAGATTCCAGACGAATCAAATGGTCCACTGTAGTATGATGTTTACGGAAACCACACTGTTCTTTCGCCAAAAGGCCGTCGGTTTCAAGTTTCCACATGAGTCTAGCGTTGACCATTTTCTCATCAGTTTACAGACACAGCTGGTCAAAGCTATTGGACGGTAGTTTGACGGGTTGGAGAGATCTTTTCCAGGTTTAGGAATAGGAATGATGAGGGCTTTTCGCCAAGATGGTGGGAAGAATCCAGTAGTCCATACATGGTTGTATACATGTAGCAGGATGTGCAGACCTTTTTGCGGAAGATGTTTTTCAGAGTTTATAATGATTTCATCTATACCCGGAGAGGAATCGTTGCAAGAAAGTAAGGCGGATTTCAATTCATTTAAAGTGAAAGGAAGATTGTAGTCTTCCACGTTGTCTGACGAAAAGTTGCAGGGTGATTTTTCTTTAAGGGCTTTGTTTTGACAAAAACTGGCTGACTTGTTAGAAGGAGGAATTCTTTTCAATGGTTGAAGCAAGCAGATTAGCAACTGCTTTTTTCTCTGTTATTAAAGAATCAGAAACTTGAGGTGGTTCACAGTTCACAGTGGGGCAGGTGTTCTTCCCTTTGATTTTCTTGATGATTTTCCACACTTTTTTCTTCGAAGTTTTGGATGTGAGACTTGAGCAAAACTGTCTCCAAGATAATCGCTTACTGGTCTTATATATGTGTTTCGATTTGGCCCTCAGTTTCTGATGCGCTCGGACGTTGGGCATCGAGGGTCTGCAAGAAACCCTACGTTGAGCTCTTTTACGGGTTTTGTTAATTTCTTTGCACTCAGAATTGAACCAAGGAACTTTTGGCATTACGGGCTTCTTGGAAGATGTCTGGATGGTTGACTTTGCGCAATTCAGTATGAAATCTGAAAGACTTCCTGCCGGATCGTCACTATGCAGGATCTTGTCCTCTTCCAGATCCATAAGAAACTTAGTGGCAAAGAGGTCCCAATCTGCTTTGTTGAAATTGAGGCGTTCTGGCAAAGACTCGCTCTCTGCATTTGTACACCGAAGCAACACAGGAAAGTGGTCACTACCATGCAGGTCCTCATCAACCTCCAAACAAAATCCAAAAACAAAGATGGATCACAGACAGAAAGATCCAGACAAGATGTGTGGTGCCATTAGCGGAGTGAAAGTAAGTTGGTGATTTCCTGTTCAAGACACACAGATCAAGCTCCGAAAACACTTCCCTCTAAAAGCAGACCCCGTGGTGAAGATCTCTCACTTCCCCATAGAGGAGAGTGGCCGTTCAGATCACCCAACAGCAGGAAGGGTCGAGGAAGCTGCTCCAAGAGTGAAATGAGGTCCTGTTTGGTGACGCAGATGTTGGAGATAAGTACAAACTACAGACAGTAACTGTTTTGTGGAGAGTAACCCGAGCTGCCACTGCCTGAAGCGGAGTCTGCAGAGCAACTGGGCTGTACAGAACAGAGTTGTGAATGAACAAGGCAACTCCACCAGAAGCACCATGTTCAACAGACTGTGCAGGTAGATTTAAAAAACTGTAGCCAGAAAGTGAAAAAAATTTTTGTCAGACTTGAGAAGAGTTTCTTGGAGGGCAATTAGCATCGGTGGCTGGCCTCACGGCACAACAGCTGCAATTTCTTCATAATTGGAAGACAGTCCCCTGATATTCCAATGTATGATTGAATCCATTGTGGATGAGTCCATCATAAATGAAATATGGTGAAAGAAAATAAATCTCGTAATTCTTCCTTTTATTCTATATCAACATCATCTGGATCCGAGAGAACTGCAAATCTGTTGAAATTTCTCTCCGCTTTTTTCTCTCTCGATCTGATACAATTTTGTTCGGCGTTTTCTTTTTAGGTGGCGACTTGGTCTTTCCTCCAGAACCGCCAGCTCCCTTGTTGACAGCTGTAGGGTGCCCTTTGGAGGATTTTGAGGGGGGTGGTCTTGTCTTGTACTTCAACGACTTCCACTCTCTGCCGCTCTGAAGTGCCTGTAGGTCTTTTGCCCCCTGGTGGTCTGGGGGCGGGAGTAGGCTTTGAAGACTGACTCGTATCTGAAGGCGACGACTGCTGGGGTTCATCGCATGCAGTGGTTCTGCCTGAGGCTACAGACTTGGTTTCTGGCTCTCTCTCGGCAAACGAGGACTCCACCGTCTGCACTCCGATGCTGACTGTTGTTGGCTTCTTTACTGCAGCTGCAAACGAGAGCCCAGCAGTTGGTTGACTTTTCATAGCAATCTTTTCGCCTCAAAAAAAACGGGATTCGCTGTTCAGTCTTTATTCTCTGAATTTCCTTTTTTCTTTAACCAGTTGGACAGGTCTTCGATGATGATGGGTGCTTGCCTC